>JADRCD010220908.1:0-22500 GCA_019843815.1 Montemys delectorum | reverse complement strand
GGTGGCAGAAGCCCCTTGGTTACCCCCTCACCCTGGCACACTAAGACTCTGTGAGGCTAGGAGCATCCTCTCCCACTGAGGCCAGACAAGGGAGCCTAGCCAGAGGAACATATCCCACAGACAGACAACAGCTTTTGGAATAGCCCCTGTTCCAGTTGTTTGTGATCCACATGAAGTGGCACATCTGCTACATATTTGCTGGGGGCAGAGGGCAGGGCTAGGTCTAGCCTGTGAATACTTTTTGATTGGTGGCTCAGTCTCTGTTAGTCTTCCTGTGGAGCTCCTATCTCCTTTGAGCCCTCAATCCTTCCACCAAACTCTTCCATAAAAGTCCCTGTTGTGTTTTATAAAAATAGGAGAGTAGGATATGTTTGTAGAGCCAGGTATGGTGAGGTGGAAGGGGGTGCCTCTGTGAGTCCATGCTGAGGCACTCCTTCCCCTGAGGTACCAGCCATATGAGGAAAGGTATAGTTTAGAATAAAGTTTATTTAGGGTATGGGAAGGGGAGTTGGGAAAGGAGTAGAGTCAGAGATAGGAAGAGGAAGAGGGAGAGAAAAGAAAACAAGAGAGGAGAGAGGAGAGGAGAGGGGAGGAGAGGATGGGAGAGAAGGGGAGAGGAGGGGAATAGAGGGGAGGGGAGAGGAGAAGCTGGTCAGGAACACATGAACAGGAGAGAAGGGATGGAAGGTGAAGTAGAGAGAAGGAGAAAGGGGTCAGGGAGAGAAGAAAGTCAGAGAGAATAAGAGGAGGAAGGTACAAACAGCCCTCTTTATAGGCTGTTTTCTCCTCACATTGTCTTGTGGGTTCTGCAGCTGTCATTTCATATTACTAATCACACTGCTATATTATGTATGCTAGGTAGCACATATGTGTGAAGGCAATATTTGACCTGATATCTCCTGGGGAAACAATAGTAGAGGTAATTAGAGTAGTTCTACTGCTTCAGCCAAGCTTCTCAACATAATTCAAAGCTGTTTGACAAAAGTATTGAATTCTCACTGCAAGTCAGGGGATTTTATGGATTTATCCAATGATTCCTCCAATTTAGGGAATTATTTTAATTGCTATATATTTCACAGATAAAGAGAGGGAAGAAGAGGGTAGCAAATAACGTAGACTTGACCACCCAGTGAAAAAGAAATCACATTCACAGCACAAAAACTAGATCTTCTAATTCCAAATCTAGTCTAATTGCCTATAGAGTCAATAATACTTATTTTTCAGCTTTGCTTACTTTTACGACTAAAAGAAAATATAATATTAATATATAGACACTTTGGCCATTTAATTGATCATCACATAATTGATTAAAGTCTTCCTCATCGAGTCTAATGTGAAAATTAGACTGAAAACTTACATCCGAAGCCCTAATGCACAGTAGCCCAGATCTGGGGAAGTCATTCCATTCTAGATGACTGAAAGTTCTGGACAGAGCTGCTTGCTTGAACAGTCATGCTCATGAATTTTAGATGTGTGGTAGATTTCCCTACCACATGTTGAGAAATTGAAAAATGGGAAAAGAGAAAAGTAAATGACCTTTGAAGGACAGAAGAGCTTTTACTCTGGAGAAAACTGTAATTCAGTTTTCATGCACATTCCAATTCTTTTAGAATTTGAAGACTTATCAAGTTGTGTGAGCAGGTTTAATGGGATATATTTGTAGGAGGAGGTCATTTCTAAGCTAGAAAAATATTTATAGTATGAAAGCATAATAATAAGAGAAGGACTGCATTTCAGTCTGTGCTGTTTATTAAATTTGCTCTGAGAGTAGATATGAACCACATTGGTCCATGGACTTCAGCTTTCTTGTTTATAAAATGTTAAGCCAGATACCTGTCTTCTAAGGTATGAAATGAATATGTTTCTATTTATTTGATAATATGCCTTGATATTGATTTTTTCCTTACTACATGTGATACATAGACAGGTGCTTTATTTTATTTTATTTTCTCTTTTACTGACTTCTATTGAGTTGATAAAGTTCTTAGTATTCTTTGTCATATGGGTCTGTGTATGTGTATTTATATGCATGTACATATATGTTCACTGACCACTTCAAAACTGAATATATAGTTCATTAGAGATTGCCATTAACTTTGATTTACTTTTCTAATTAACCTTTTTAAGACTTGAAAATGTGAATTTTTTATAGTTCTAAGAAATTATCAAGCCATTGTCCTCCTCCCTCCAGTTTTCCAGGCAGCAAATATCTTGCAAATCTTTCAATGTAACTCCCTGTGGCATCATCCACATGATGAAATAGGTAAATTGTCCTAGTTTACTAATCACTGCTAGGCTGAAGTGTCCCTTGGTTAGACAACATCATAATTTGCTTCACTAATTGCTCGTGGAAGGACATCTAGGTTGTTTACTGTTTGAGACCATTATAAATGAAGCCATTAAGTATAGTTGTATGCCAGATTTTAAATAAAAAGACACAATTCTTTTATTTTCAGGAATGCTCAGGATTGTAGTTGTTCAGTAGGAAGGTACTTGCATATATGAATATAAGGGAAACTACCAAACTATCTTCCCAGGTGGCTATGCCATTGCATAACCTGTTAAGCAATGTATGAGGGACCTAATTTTTCTAAATCCTCACTAGCTTTTGGTATTGACACTGTTTTGTTGTTGTTGTTGTTGTTGTTGTTGTTGTTGTTGTTATTTGGTTGGTTGTTTGGTTGGTTGGTTGGTTTTGGATTTTTTTGTTTTGTTTTGTTTGACATTTTATAGGAGTGGAGTCATCCCCCTTAGTTGTCATCTCCTTGATATCTAATAATGATGAACAATATTTCATATGCTTATTTTTGCTGTTTGTGCAGCCTCTTCAGTGAACTCCCTTCCTTCTCTGCTACAGTTTGAATGAGAAATGACCTTCAGGCCTGTGTGTTAAGGCCTATTGGTCACCACATACTATCATTACTGGGATAAGATTAAACACTGAAGAAACGAAGCTCAGTAGAATGTTAAGGATCTCTAAGGGCATATCTTCAAAGAGTCTTGTGGGAGTAATTGCCTCCTCTGTTTTTCCCTTTTATTCCAAGTCATCACATGCACAGCTTTGCTTTGCCCTGGTATGCTGTTTTAGGTCATTGATGCCCTAAAAGCAATGGGATCAGTCGAGCCTAATTAAAACCTCCAAGACTCTTGAACCTGGATAAACACATCTTCTTGTGAGTGAATTAGCATAGATATTTTGTTACAGTGACAAAGATATGACTAAAACAATGCCTTTTGTCCATTTTTATTTGGGTGATTTGTTTGTTTGTTTGTTTATTGTTGGGTTTGGCATTTTTCTATACTTTCTAGATGTATGATTTTTCCCAGTCTATAGCTGAGCTAGCTGTTCTCTTAGCAACGTCTTTCACAGACAAAAGCTTGTAATTTTCACCAGCTGTCTTCCTCAATCACTTCTCTACTTTAGTTTTGTAAACAAAATCTCTCATTGAACATGGAGTTTACCAGTTCAACTAAGCCACCTAGACTCTGCTTCTCTGGAGCTGGGATTACAGGCTGCATCTACCTGCCTGGCCTAAGACATGAGTACTAGTGTCCAGTCTCACATTCTTATGCTTGTCTTGTGAAGCAAATGAGCCATTTCCCAAGCTCTAGTGGGTTATGTGCATGCCTTTGTTTGTCTTTCTGTCTGGACATTTTTCCTCCTAACTAGCTATTGCAGCATTAATTATGTTCTTCATAAGCTTATCTTCAATTAAATGTCTTCAGTCCTCTTGCATAGGATCTTGAAAACACATAAATGTATTGGTAGACTCATCTTGATTTATAATCTGAAATAAATCCATATTCTAGTAGTGAATTTTGTGGATGATGTCTCTAAGCAAGGAGCTTCCAGATATTTTTAAAATTTGGCTGATAATAACCTTGTAAGAGACTTTGTTTTTTCTCCCTTTTCTTCTGGGTGCTTTATTCTTTTGCAGTTTGGCCTTTGTTAGCTTCTCTGTGTTCCTACTCCTGCTCACAGACTGCAGACTTTCATTTGCCAACCAGATCTCCAGGCGGTCGTAAGAGCTCTGTCCTGAGATGTTAAGGGCCACATACGTTCCCACCACTCACCTCCATCCAGCTTCTGTCGTGGAGATCAATGCATATCCTCCAGGTCTCAGATACCTGAAATGTCCACAGAAGCCCGGGGCTTGGGGAAGAAGTTACCAAGCAGTCAAGGGGCTTTAGTAAGGCTGACTGTGTCATTTGTGCCTTTTGTCTCTGGCAATCACAGTCTTTACAGTTGCTTCTTGCTGCTGCACCATAGTTTAGCCAATGTGGCCTCTCTTCCTGAACCATTTTCTGCTTTCTTCTGGTTTCTGCTCATGTTTAATTCCTCTCACCATTTTTTTTTGTCTCTTCTCCTATTTTGTAGCTGGATATTTGAAGAAGAAAGAGAAGTGTATTCACATTAACATTGTACAACTTAAGACAAAACTTATCCTAGAACTAATAACATTTCTCTATTTGATTTTAGAACTCAGAAAACTTTAAGTGGAAGATGTATCTGCTTATCTGCTATCCAAACTAGAGTTCTACAAATTGTACATGTCTATACATATCTATACAAACTCATTTAGTATATTGAATAAATCTATATATACTCAAGTATAAATGCAGTGTATTAATATAAAAAACTGAAGAACCTAAAATAGTCTGTAAAAATGAACTGTTGCCACATTAGCCTCTTGTTCTGATATTTACATCAAGTAGTAGCTTTCAGTTTCCTGTAAGGCTGTGATTAGAGGCTTGAGCACTGGCTGCTCATCCTGAAGACCTGCATTCAACTCCCCGTATTCATGATGTAGAGCTCACAACTGCCTGTAACTCCAGCTTTAGGGGGTACAATGCCCTCTTCTAACCTTAGAGGGCACCTGTAGTCACGGGTACATACACATGAACGTGCATACGTACTTAATTAAAATTAAAATTTTTAGATATTTACTTACTTAAAAATTATATGTCTGTTCGAATATATGCCACATGTGCCCACAGTTGCTGGAGAGGTCAGGGCCTCCTGGGGCTGGAGTTACAGATGTTTGTGTACTGTCCTACATGGGTGCTGGGAACAAAACTTAGCTTCTTGACCAGAACAACGCAGAGCTCTCGTATGCTGAGCTATTTTCTCCTTGGCCCTTAAGAAAGTCAATGTTAGCCGGGCGGTGGTGGCGCATGCCTTTAATCCCAGCACTTGGGAGGCAGAGACAGGCAGATTTCTGAGTTTGAGGCCAGCCTGGTCTACAGAGTGAGTTCCAGGACAGCCAGGGCTACAGAGAGAAACCTTGTCTCAAAAAACAAAACAAAACAAAGAAAGTCAATGTTAAACATTAAATAAAATATGAAATTTATAAAATAAAACTAGTGCCAGCATTGTTCAAACCTGTAATTCTAGCAACCAAGAGCTTTTGTAATGACATCAGGATTTATAGGGCTATATTTCTGCATGAGTCTGGGCTATTCCATCTTTGAGAGAGAGAGAGAGAAGAGTAAAGAAACAAGAAAGAAAAAGAAAGAAAGAAAGAAAGAAAGAAAGAAAGAAAGAAAGAGAGAAAGAGAGAGAGAAAGAAAAGTTATAAAACTTAAAAGTATAAAAACCATTATGTAAGAACTAATATAATATTTGAATCCAATTACATTTAACCTTGTATACAAAAGTGACATTAAAATCTTCTGGGTGATGATGGTGCACGCCTTTAATCCCAGCACTTGGGAGGCAGAGGTAGGCAGATTTCTGAGTTCGAGGCCAGCCTAGTAAATCTTGAGTATGATTGGGAGACTTTTTCTCCAGCATAGCCTATTAAAATCCATCCTAGGCTCATCTCTGAGGCTCTGGTTGAAAAGATTTGCCTCTGATTTTATTGAAACCTTTGAAATCAAAATAAAAAGGAATGACATATCTAGCAATATTGTGAATTCATATTAACACCTGTTTCGTCCAGAATGACCAAAAACAAAAACACACTCATGGAACAATTAAAAATATATAAACAGATTGGGTAGGCTAATAATTAATTACTATATAACAATTATTTAATAATAAAAATATAAATAAAGGTGGAGTATATTCATTGAGGGTTAAAGAATAATTAATTACATTACATATTTTTAATTCTTTAATTATTAATATTATTGTTTTGCTAAATAGTTATATAATTACACAAACTAAAGGATGCATCAATGACATCATAACTCGCATTTTCTGCAAAGATTACAATGAGGGGAATAGATAATGGTAAACACCTAGAAGCCCTTCAAGAGGAAACACAAAAATCCCTTAAAGAACTACAGGAAAACACAATCAAACAGGTGAAGGAAATGAGCAAAACCATCCAGAATTTAAAAATGGAAATAGAAACAATAAAGAAATCAGAAAGACAGACAACCCTGGAGATAGACAACCTAAGAAAAAAATCAGGAGTCATAGATGCAAGCATCACCAACAAAATACAAGAGATAGAAGAGAGAATCTCAGCAGTAGAAGACACCATAGAAAACATTAAAACAACAGTCAAAGAAAATACAAAAAAGCAGAAAGCTCCTAACCCAAAACATCCAGGAAATCCAGGATGCAATAAGAAGACCAAACCTAAGGATAATAGATATAGAAGAGAGTGAAGACTCCCAAGGGCCAGTAAATATCTTCAACAAAATTATGGAAGAAAATTTCCCTAACCTAAAGAGATGCCCATGAACATACAAGAACCCTATAGAACTCCAAATAGACTGGACTAGAAAAGAAATTTCTCCTGTCACATAATAATAAAAACACCAAATGTACTAAACAAAGAAAGAATTTTAAAAGCAGTAAGGGAAAAAGGTCAAGTAACATATAAAGGCAGGCCTATCAGAATTACACCAGACTTCTCACCAGAGACTATGAAAGCTGGAAGATCCTGGGCAGATGTCATACAGACCCTACAAGAACACAAATGTCAGCCCAGGCTACTATACCCAGCAAAACTCTCAATTACCATAGATGGAGAAAACAAGATATTCCATGACAAAACAAAATTTACACAATATCTTTCCACAAATCCAGCTCTACAAAGGATAATAGATGGAAAACATCAACATAAGGAGCAAAACTACACCCTAGAAGAAGCAAGAAAGTAATCTTTCAACAAATCCACACAAACCTAATTCCATCTTTTACAACAAAAACAACAAAAAGTAACAATTACTTTTTCTTAATATCTTAATATGAAAATTAATATTACCAACATATCCTAATCGATTGAAAACCAAAAATATGAGGAATTAGAAATATATTGACTGTCATCCAATGGTCTCTCTAATTTGGTAATTGAAGAAATACATCCAATATTATACAATCCATATACACTTTCAGCTTGTCTGTTCATGACAGTGTCTTACTGTGTACAACATAATGGTCTTGAGATCTTGCTCCTCCTATCTCAGCCTCTCTAATAATAGTATTGTTTATTTCATATTTTTACACTATACTATGCTCTTCAGAACAGCTTACATATTTTAAAGGTATTTATATACTCAAAAGAAATGTAGACAATTAAATTGGGATGGATGTTTGTAAGAGAACAACAAAGAGTAAGACTGAATGCTTTGCTTGACATTTCTAATTCTTGTATCAAGTTACCACAGTAAGAGCCAAGATTGTAAGCTCTACTAAATATTAAAAAGCAAACAAACAAAAACACTTTATATATTTATGTTCATTTAAGAAAATATTAGTAGTGATGCATTATTTTGAAATATACAGTTAATATGTTTAGAGTTATTAAAATTTATATTGAGAAAAACGTATGTATTTTCAGTATTGCTGTAGATAAGCATCTACATAAGACTGTTAAACTGATTGTTGTTTTATATCAAACAACTTTTCTAATACTCACTTTTATTGTTATAATATTTTATAAATTTTAAAGAATATTGTAGGTATTGAAGGGGGGTCTCTGGGAGGAGTTGGGGTACAAAAAGGAAAACAAGAATGTGATTTAATTCTATTTACTTAAAATGTTTTTAAATGTTAACAAATTCAGATAAATTGAAATCATGTAACCTTTCTCAGTATAATGCAATAAAACTTAAAAAAAAAGAAAAAAGAAAAAGAAAAAAATAATAAAATAAAAAAGAAGAAAAAAAAAGAAGCCTACAGAACTCCATATAGAGTGGACCAGAAAAGAAATTCCTCCCATCACATAATAATCAAAACACCAAATGCACTAAACAAAGAAAAAATTTTAAAAGCAGTAAGGAGAAAAGGTCAAGTAACATATAAAGGCAGGCCTATCAGAATTACACCAGACTTCTCACTAGAGACTATGAAGGCTAGAAGATCCTGGGCAGATGTCATACAGACCCTAAGAGAACACAAATGCCAGCCCAGGCTACTATACCCAGCAAAACTCTCAATTACCATAGATGGAGAAAGCGAGATATTCCAGGACAAAACCAAATTTATACAATATCTTTCCACATATCCAGCCCTATAAAGGATAATAGATGGAAAACACCAACATAAGGAGCAGAACTACACCCCAGAAGCAAAGTAACCTTTCAACAAACCCACACAAACATAATTCCACCTCTAACAACAAAAATAACAGGAAGTAACAATTACTTTTTCTTAATATCTCGTATGTGAAAATTAATATTACCAACTTAAACAATTCAAATTAAAAAGTATGAGGAATTGAAAAGTTTTTGGCTATCATCTGGTGGTCTCTCTAATTTGGTAATTGGAGAAATAAGTCCAATATTGTACATTCCATATACACTTTTTGTACCTGACAGTGTCTTGCCAGTTATCACATAATGGTTTTGAAATCATGCTTCTTCTATCTCAGCCTCTCTATTAGTAAGATTGTTTATTTGATGTTTTTACACTATACTATGGTTTTCATCACAGCTTACATATTTCAAAAATTATCTATACTGCCAAAAGAAACATAAACAATTAACTTGGGAGGTGGCTTATAAGAGAACAACAAAGAGTGAGACTGAATGCTTTGCTTGATGTTTGTAACTATTGTTGAAGAAGAGAACTTTATAATTTACTCTTTCTCTGAAATGAATGCTTTTCAAAATCATCACAGCCAATGAACTGGATTCTTACCATCATCTAATGTCTGTGCCACCCTTCAAACAGAACCATTGTTCATTGAAAAAGTTGGTGAATAACTTCATGGATAGACCATCTTAATACACACACCATTTCTTAAATGAATGTAGCCTGCTCTCTGTAGGCTGAGAATGAAGACAATCATTCCAGTCAAATAGCTTTGACCATAGCAGGAAATCTGTATCCAAAAATTGCCTACAATTCACTCCTTGGCACAGCAGAACTGTCAACTCTTAACTTAGCTACTAGAGAGGTAAAATCCTTTGGTGATGTGAGGGGCATTGAAGTATAATCTTATTACAATGAACTCCAATGTCTAAAAATTGTTCTTATTTTGGGTTTGTACCACAGTAAGAGCCAAGATTTTAAACTCTACTAAAAACAAAACAAACAAACAAAAAGACTTTATCTATTTACATTCATTTAAAAAACTAGTAGTGATGTATATTATTTTAAAATATACAGATAATACATTTGGAGTTATTTAAAATTTATATTGAGAAAAACATATATTTCCAGTATTGCTGCAGACAAGCATCTATATAAGATTGTTTAATTAATTGTTTTATATAAAACAACCTTAGACCACTCATTTTTATTGTTATAATATTTTATAACTTTTAAAGAATATGACAAAATTAAAAAGTATTGCAGGTATTGAAGGGGGAAGTCTCTGGGAGGAGTTTGGGTACAAAAGAGAAAGAAGGATATGATGTAATTCTCTTAACTTAAAATATATTTTTAGATGTTAACAAATTCAGATAAATTGAAATTATCTACTTTTCTCATCATTATGCAATAAAACTTAAATCAATTAAAAATGAAAGAGCAATCAGCAGAGACAAAAGAAGAGCCATATAAAAGCCCAGAGAAACAGGTGAGAATTCAGGGAGTACTCAGTAATGAGAGAACATATTACATAGCTCTAACATCCATGAAGAGTAAGCCTGGACAAGCACATACAAACACAAATATACATAGTTAAATAGTGAGAAACAATCTTAGCTTACAAAGCTTTTATTTTTGTCTTGTTTCCTGCTTGTTTATATTCTGCTGAACCTATAATGGGCATTGTTATAAGCAAGAGTACTTCAAATAATGCTTATTATGTTTAACTTTGAGATACTTACAAGATTCAAAGCCTAAATTATCTTTGTGGGAATGAGCTTTGAGCTTTTCATTTCTTTAAAATGAAAACAGAGTTTGGAATGATACTAAATGTTTTCTTCTGTAACATTTTTTTTCCTTCTTTATTGATAGTATACAATTCTTTTTATCTTGTGCATGGCAAAGTCATTAACAAATATTTCATGTCAAATATGATAATGTGTAGCCCAGCTTAACCCTCACCATTCGTTAGAAGAGAGATGGGACATGGGAAACTTCAATTTTTCTCTTACTATATCAAGTCTGAAATCTTTATCTCCATATCAAAGGTTAGATTTAATACTCAAAGAAGAATGCTTTTCCTGTCATTAGGAAAGTGTTCTGCCATGAAAATTCTCAACCTTGGAAAGAGAACAGGACATGGACTATTCGCCAGTGTTTCACATCAGTGAAATAGGTATGTTCATAAGAAACAGTAAGGACTCTTTGGACAAGAAACAGAATGTTCTTTCGGAGCTCCCATACCCATATCATTTGGAGAACCAGGCAAATGAGAGATTTTCAACTAAGTGCACCATGCCCATGTCCTTATACATATATTCCCATGTGAATTTTACAAAATGACAGTGTGGTATCAAAAGAGAAGCCTTGAAAAACTCGCAAATTTCCTACTTTCTGCACACTGGGAAAGAACGCCCACAGAGTCTGTGCTTTTTGAGACAGTGTCCCTGTAGCCTTGCTTTGAAAATCCATTACCTGGAGGTTGATAACCACAGCTACACTGGGTCTCCTTCAGAATGTCATTACTCCTTTATGACCCTGTATGGAGTTTAAATTGGGTTGAGCAAGGTGACCAAATCCTTCTGTTATCGAAATGAAGCATATTGTCAAAAGGAAAAGGCACCAGCTGATCTATAGTAGTTGTTTTATTGCTGATTTTATCTTCTTGATGGTAGGGTATAATTTCTTTCCTCTCACTGGGATGGGAGAGCAACTGTTTGAAGGATTCGAAGTAAAGGCATCAGTAGAAAATTACATTAATACATATACAAAAATAGAAGCTAGGTGAAATTTTTTTTTAGTATATTAACAGTTCTCAAATAAAAGCATTAACATAATGTAATTTTAAGACATTTTATGGCACTATACTTTAGCATCTGACATCAATACAAATACCATGTATATGTTAATTTTGTGTGGTTGGTATGGTGAAGAACTATGTCAGAATGCCTTTGTTCTTCAACTAATGTTCTAAAACATAAGTAGGGACAGTCTAACAAAGGCTTATGTTTGAACCATGATTCTCAACTCCCTCATTTTCTCACTAATGGACAGGTGGGGTGGCTGGTGTTAAATTACGCTGGTGTTTGTAATAAGCATGCAGCTTGGAAGCCCCAGAGACTATTGTTAGAAGCCTTAGAGACTATTGTTAGAAGCCTTGTCTTTCCTGAAGATATTTCTCATTACACACACACACACACACATACACACACACACACACACACACACACACACACACACATACACACAAATGCAGGGGAAAAAACTTAGATAATTTTCTCCTTAATATTGTAATACTAAATTTAATGAGCCCTTTGTATCTTGTCAGTTGTGCACAAGTGGATTCAACTTAATTTCAATAAAAAATACTAAAAAAAATTTCATCTGAACATTTATGGACCTTCAATTATATCCTAAGTAATTCATGATAACATCTGTTTATATAACAATTATGTGATTTAGAACTGATTTAAATATACTGGAAGGTGTGTATAAGATCTATTCACATGTTAAGATACTATATAATATATATATATATATATATATATATATTATCGATATATAGATACCCTATAGGAAATATTTTATCCTGTCCAGGGTTTTGTGCCTTTGAAGATCCTGTAAGCAACTCCTGTAGAAACTGAGGGAAAGAAAAACTAAAAATAAATAAGTGGTATATGATGTTGAAAAGAATAAACAAAGGGGTATGTTTTAGAGTTGTTACATGTTTTAGATATGTTACAGAGTTGAAGCCTAATAGGAAACTTCTATTGTCACAATAAAGTGAATCCTTATTTAAGTTTATTTTAGACCCAAGCACTATGCAAAGGCTGTCAGACTCAGCCAAGGCACTGTTTTGCAAAGGCGACGTTCTCAGACTAAGTAGTGCAGCCATTCATCATCTGCCAGTTTACCTTGCCACCTTGTGCTGTGCAGCTCAACTGAGGACATCTCTTCCAGCTCCATACTCTCTGTGTGTTTAAATATTTACAGCACTCATTTTCTAGTGGATAGATAACCTCAACTTTGAATTCTCCTAAGACTCTTTTGGGTTGCACACAGCCCCAAACGTAACTTTCCTATTATCAAAACTTAACCACCATATCAGTTATCTTAGATTAATCCCATAAGAAACAACTCTGAGGAGGAAATTGCTGTATCTGGTGTTTAATGGTGTGTGCCCTTTGATGAACACTGGAGGAAATGAAGGAAGCCATGTTAAATAGAGGGTGTGGAGTTGCAGTGCAGTCTCAACAAAGACTCCAACCGCATGACATCTGAGAACAGGCAATATCCCTTCCAAACTGCTTTGTGTGGAAAGAGACAGATTTTATGACCTGATATTGAACTCCCAGAGCTGAAGGAAGGAATGGGTACTTGATCCTGCGAAGAGAATCTGAGTATCATGTCACAGCATTCACTATACAAGTGTACTATAAACCTCTCCCCTGTTCATTAATGTAGTGGACAGTTATTTCTGCTCAACCTACTAGATATATGATACCTGTTGAGCCTTCTCAATGTAAAAGTGAACATAAAACGTTTCTGCAGTATAAGAAAAACAAACAAATAAACAGCAATAACAACAAGGAAGCAGCATGTACTTTGACAATAGAAGCTTTGTGTGCTTTGGAAAAAGAGAGAAGATAGAATATTTTGCTTCACTTAGTGTGAAAGGACCTCTCTTTCATTTATCTAGAGCCTCTGTTTATCTCTGACCACCTTCTCCCTCAGTACTCAGTCGTTCTCCAACCACCTGCAATCGTGGTTACTTGTATCCTGACATTCTCACTACCCCAGGAATCCTCAATTCTGCATATCATTTACAGTTTTACAGGCATCGTGTCAGTCTCACTAAGTAGTAACTAGAACAACACTGCACTCAGGAATCACAGAATAGAGTTAAGAGAGCACTTGCAGGGATCTAGACCTAGAATCCCGAAATGGGCATGGAAGGTTGGTATAAGGAAGTGAACAATGCTTATTCTGTGGTCTGCCATCTAGCAAGGCAAAAATTTAAGTTGAAGTGTAAGTTCATGGACTGCCTTACATTATCTCCTGCAAATATGAATCATTCAATGGGAATCAGACTTAGCAGATTTAAGGAAACTGATGCACTTGTTAGGAAGAAGATTAGTCTTCCAAAAATAACCCTTTATCAAGTATAACTTTTAATTCCTATGTGTTGTTTAAGTCAAGGGTGTGTGTGTGTGTGTGTGTGTGTGTGTGAATGTACATGTGTGTACATGTGTATACATGTGTATGCGTGTGTGATCGCTATTGTTTTCTTCATCCTCTTAACCTAGGCATCTCTGTGATTAGTAGAGCTACAAAAGCAGATCAGAACCCTGTCCATAAGCTAGGATGCAAGAGCATATTACCTTCACTAATACAATGTGCATACCTAACTATGCGTGTCACCTACCGAGTGACACACAGACACAAATACACACATGACAGATGGTGAGGAGAATCCATAATACATTATGTTTATCCACCTAAGCTACTCTCCCTAACCTCTGTACTCTGTACTCTGCCTCCAGGTGAGACTATATGTTATAATGACATAAAATTCACTATATCAAATGAAGCAATGGCTTAAATTTGTTTTCATCACTTGTGCGTGCGCTACATATTTGTGTTATCTTTATGCACTACTACATTTAAACCAGTTAAACAAACTGAAATATGAATTCCCTAAGCCAGATTGAGAATTAGAATAACTCCGGGACTGTTTAAGAGCTTTATTTTTGTCCCTTTCCCTGAAGATATTCAATGAATGGATGTGAAATGGGTTCAGAGGGCTACACATGAAGATGAATATTCAAGTACTGACATTATTGTTTAATTCAAGTAAACAAACATTTAATTATGTAAACTTCCTTGACTAAGTCTAAGTGTTTATCACAATGACACACCAAGCTCTACTGTAAAATACAGCCCATATTGACTTCTCTAGTCTATTTAATTCAGGATGATTAAGTTCTCTTAGGTGGTACATACTCAAATCTCCTTAGAGCTACAATCCCTTTTCTTTAACTTTGTTAAATGTGATTTCCCGTACCACCCCCCACAAATCTTTCCATTCTGTAGTAACAACGTTGATTTTAAATGGATAAACCTCGGGAAATTGAGTTCCACTCCCTAAGCAGTTCATAATTACCAAATAACAGGCACTGATCGCTCCAAGCCAAAAACCTGATCTCATTAGTACCTGCTGCTTGGGTAGAGAGAAGACAATTATATGTGAAGGGTACTATACTTTTGGAAATGCTAATTAATTATACATTATTTATTAGAAATACAATGCTCTCCTTGTACTGTAGCTAGAAATACAGAGGATGCTTGGGAGAACTTAATAGCTGAGACAGGCTGAATTGTAATGAGCTACATCCAGTTGTTCTAAAGCCAGGTTCTTTTGCTGGTTTGGAAACAGCTTTATATTACTCTCTTCTATGTCTTTCTCCTGTATTAGAATGAGCTATCAAGTTCTAAGAGTGGGAATAAGAGATTTCTCATCTGGCAGGTTTCAGAGAAGCTACACTGGTCCTACTATTTGAATTTCTCTTTGACAAAGAGAAATGGCATATTAATAGTTATAAATTACAGATAAATAATTTGCCAGCCCAAACTAAGTCTGTGACTTTAAAGAGTGACTTGTAATGTACTGAATTCTGACAAATTCAATCCTTTTGCATAAATATTGTAGAATTGTACCTATTCTAAATTCATTACCCATTTTTTTCTTTAATTTGTTGATATTAGTAACAAACAGCTACTAACAAATTCATAAGAGGCACTCTGAGGACATCCAGTTCCCAGGAGCCTGCCTACCTATCTGTCGTGCTTTGCCTTAGAATTCTAAGGAAGAAAACGGCAACGATTAAGCAAGAGCAGCCTTGTAGACCCCAGATGTTGCTCACCTTCAGTTTTATTATATGATTTCTAATGTAGTTATCAAGTCTTTCAAATAGTTCCTCAGTTTAGACTGTGAGGAACATACGCATTTAATTTCAGATTCCTATGTAGTGTTTGCTAAAATCCACTGGTTAACAGCTTGACAACCAGAATACATTTAGAAGCCATTTGGTAAGGAAGCTCAAACCACTCCATGGAGAATCTGATGGAGAAAGGAACATCTAGAAGCCGCACCCCCACCATGTGAATAAGCCATGCCAATTGTGGATATCCAGTCAAAAGATACCACCTGCTCGGACACAGCACAGCAGAGACTAAATAACACCCTTCAATCTGCCAAATCAAAAATTCATAAGCAAAATAAGTTCCTTTGTTTGCTTGAGAGGTACTAATTTTGATACTGTACAGTAGATAGATACTATGTGTTAGCATCCAAAGGCTGTAGTGACTTATGGGCGGGTCTCAGAGACCTGTTGCTGAGCAACAGGTACCATATTCCCAGAATCCATTGGAATCACCTTTACGCGGCTGTACACGTCAGCGATGATATAAATAGGAGGAGCATTCCTCTCTCTCTCTCTCTCTCTCTCCCCTCTCTCTCTCTTTCTGCGCTACTGCCCCCTCTCCTTCTCTTAATTAAACCTCTTTACATGGAACTGTTTGGACCCAAAGTGTGGTGCTTTCTGACGAGATCAAAGCGGCCGTTCCTAACACTATGAATAGATGAGAAGATGAGATTAATGATAACTATGCAAAAGTAGTTCTCAGGGTCAGAAGTTGAGTCAGCCTAAATGCAGAGTAGCTCAGACTGTCAGTCTCTACCGCCTGAGTCATAATGCTCAAGTGCTTTGAAAACTTAAAATTCAAACCCTCACCCCATCCGTACCAGACGAAAATCCAGGCACTCAGTTTCAACAAGATACCCAATAAATCATGTCTATCCTGATTCCTGACCCTTACAATGTCAGCCACTCCAAAAAGATCACTGGAAGTATTTGGACCAAGGGATGACATCATGTGTCACCAACAGTAAAGGTAAAGAAAATCAATAAAGAAAAAAGAAAAAAAAAACAGTGTTACAAGTAAAGTAGATGAAGAGATTTGGAAAACTTTTTCTACAAGACAAAAATCAAACCTAGCAGAGAGAAACTCCATACAGACTGTAAAACGTAAGGGATAGTTTGAGAGGGTCATGCCTGTCTGTTATCCAGTACTCATGAAGTGGAACAGAATAATCAGTAGTCCAATGCCATTCTTGACTACATAGCAATTTTATGCCAGAGTGGGCAATCCAAGACTCTGTCTCAAAAGGTTTTTTTTAAATGTATTTATTCATTCATTTTATACTCCAATACCAGCCCCCCTCTCTTCCCAGTACCTTCTCATGCAGATCCTCACCCTGTTCCTCCCTCCCCTTCTCAAAGGAGAAAAGGGAGTACCTCTCTGGGTATTCTTCCTACAACCACACACTGCCCCTTCCCTAAGGCACAGCAAGTCACTGCAAGACTAGGCACGTCCTCTCCCACTGAGGCCAGACAAGATGTCCCAGCTAGGGAAACTGTATTCATAGGCAGGCAGGAAACAAATTCACAGATAGTCTGGGATGGTTTGTGTACGCACTGCCCAGGGAGTGCTGCTATTAAGAGGTGTAGCCTTGTTGGAGAAGGTGTTGTCCCTATGGGCATGGATTTTAATACCCTTATCCTAGCTTCCTCAAAGCCAGTCTTCTCCTGTTAGCCTTCTCAACAAGATGTAGAACTTTCAGCTCCTTCTATACCAGGCCTACCTGGATGCTGCCATGATCCCACCTTGATGATAATTGACTGAACCTCTGAACCTGTAAGCCAGGCCTAATTAAATGTTCTTGTAAGAGTCATCTTGGTCATGGTGTGTGTTCACCGAAGTAAAACTGTAAGACACAGTCCCTGCTTTACTTGTAGACCTGCATGAAGACCAAGCTGCACATCTGTATCAGCTAGAGTAGCTCCTATAGACCCCCAAAGACCTTCCACCATCCCAGATCTCTGACATATCCTAGAAATTGCTCCTATAAGGCCAATTTCTGTTCTCAGTCTCCTGTGCTTCCTGCACCTGTTCTCCTCCCTATCCCCTACCCTACCTATTTCTGCCCTTCACCTACCTCTGATAACTATTTTATTTCTCCTTCTGAAAAAGATTCCATCATCCTCCCTTGGTCCCTCCTTGTTATCAAATTGATTTTTAAAGAGAAATATAATGAGGTTAAATACATTTCAAATTTTATTAAGATATTTATTAAATCACCACATTGTAATAGAATATTTACAGTTTATTTTTACCAAATTGACTAATTTAAGACTAATTAGACACCAAGGTATAAAGACATATTTTTAACAAGACATATTTTTAAACTTTTTTGAGAATTTTATACGAGAGTTCGGTATTCATATCATTTCTAGCCTGCTGCATCCCTCCCAACTCCTCTCTTGTCTTCTACCATTCCTTTCAAATTTATGATTTCCTCTTTAATTATTATTGTGGGGTACGATGTGTGTGTGTTTTTGTGTGTGTGTGTGTTACATATATATGATTATATATACAGCATGTTCCCAGTTAATATAGGACTGATTTCTATAGGTCCTACAACCAAATTGTAGGTTTCTAAGTTAGGTGACTAAGTTTTGATGATTTGCTACAATAACATTAAGGAGACTGCTTTTTTCGTGTGTTTTGGTTTTCTTGCCTAAAAGGTGAAAGCTTTGCAGCTGCTGTGCCAAATCCTGCTGAGCATACTCTGCACTGTAGCATGACTTGATACTCTTCTTTGCTGATGTTTATACCAATCTATAACCTCTCTTGGCTGCACAAGAGAAATCTCACCACTGGAGTGGGAAAGCGGGAAGGTTGGCTTATTAATGGTAGGGACCTATAGGCACAGCTCCACTGTTGCAGAATGATACGAGTGTCCTATTCAGGAAAATTTCCCCTGTGGCTATGTGTCTTGACAGCTTTATTGATGAAAGAGTATTTACATGCCAAATTAGTATCACAGGAACAGCCAGGACATGAGTTGAACAATAACCCAAAATACATAGATCTGTCTGTCTGAGAGAAGAGGACCTCTTTGGCCCTAAAGATTTTTCTTGCATCCCAATTTGTTTGCATTTCTATCTTGAGCTGTTAAACATGGTGATCCTGTGATTTGTGGACAGCATAGTCGAGGAAGTCTCCAGGTCATTAAACATTTTACTGAGTAGAAAATGAGAGCATCTGCAAAGAAAAGCAACTCCTCATTAACCATCTGTGCCCGTGCCCACTGAGAAAACATTCTCTGCCTCTGAAGATGAGGATTGTATATTCTCGTCAGAAAATGTCAAACCAACTGCTATCATTGGCAGTTTAATCTGAGGTTAGCTCTTACAGCAAAATGCAAAGTCAAGTTTTTTTTAAAAAAATTAGTTTTTTGTTTGTTTTTATCAAAAGTATAGGTAAGACCTTTGTGCTGAATTCAAATTTCTTGTCTTAACTTCACTGCAATAGCAAGATGTTTTATAGTTCTCCTTTATTCAATTCGAAGCTGGGCCATAGTAATAACACCTTATCTGTACTATGTTAGTAGTAATAAATACAATTCAGGATGAATTAGAAAAAAATGTGACTTCCCTGAAGTCCAGCAAAAACAAACCTTTAAACAAAAGACAAAAATGATAAAGAATTTTCAGTCTAAGTTTCATTTTGGTGACTATCCCAATGGCTACCCCATTGTCTGTCTTGTGGGTGGTGATCACTTCCAGGATTAGGACAGGGCAGAAGCCCTGGGTCTTGGCAATGGATAACTCTCAGCATGCCTCCTACTTCCTGAGTCATAGCACCATTCATCAGAAAGGAAACACTTTTGAGAAGGTTCATCCAGTGTCTGTGCCCTTCAGGGTGACCTGCCTTCATGTTACACATCTTAAAAGAAGCCTCAGACAAATTTTACCTACTGATTATATTGTGTATAATCACAAGCCACCAGAAATCCATTTTACAGACCCATATCCTATTTGGATATAATTAGAAATTAAAGATAGTTCACCATGTGCTGGACCCTTTAATGTTAAGACAAAGACAAATGTTCAAGTTGAGGTTGCTTTCAATGTGCCTACGTATGTTCAGTTTTCTTGGTCTGATGTTGGTCATATCTTTTACATATCTACTTCATACACAGCTATGGAGTCGTTCATTAACTAACAAATAAAGTAATATTGAATCTAACAGAATTTACCTCTTGTTTTATATGAATATAACTTCCTGCTCTCACACCTTCTTTTTGCTTCCCCAAATGAGAACTTTGACAAAACAGAAACAAACAAACAACAGATTCAGAGCTTCTTTAACACTCTTATTCCCACCGTCTTCTGGGAGCTGAGATAAGTCTATACAGTAGGAATAATGGCCCTGGTGGGAGTAGATACAGTGCGCAATAAGAAGGAAGAAATTTGGGTCAGATTAAGAAGGAAGAAAATTGGATCAGATTCAGGTGGAAAAATATCTAAGTGACTGATGTAGCTTTTCTATCATTATCTGTGGCTTATCGCGGTTATGCCAGTTGATGTGAAATAAAATCAGAGAAAAAATAAAGTGTTAGATATTCAGAGTAAGACCATCAGCTGTGCAGACTTCTGACTAGGTCAATATCTTGGCAGACAGGATGGGAGCGAAGAAAATTTGCATTATAAACAAGGACTGGACAATGTATTCTGAAAGAAATGGATAAGACAGATTCAGTTCAGATCTGACATCCCTGAATCCCCTCTATGTTGCCCGAGTAAATTTTTTTCTGAATATATCATTATGACCAATTTCTGTATTTTGTTTTCTAATTTAATAAAATGTTCCTGAATTTTTTTAAGTCTTAGCTCCACATTGGGGCCTATTGATTACATGAGAAAACAGAGAATAGATTCAGAATGTCAAATTTCACAGATTTGACAGTTCCCCGCAAGGCAGAAACGTCCTCTTCAGAACTTGAGTTTTTAAAAGTCCACCCATGATCTTGCACCTACCAGGGAAAAATGAAGAACAAAGATCAAAAGCACAGTCATGGCATGTGAAGGGCAGGGCGGGAAAAGCCACGCACTTTCCACCCAGAGGAGATGAATGTGTAACAGGAGAAGCATACAGGAGAAGAGATCTGAGGAGTGAATGTTCTCAGAAATCAATGGCTTGATGGCAAGGGCAAGACTTATCAAAAAGGAGAGCAGCCAGTGCTTGCACTTTCCTGTTTTTATAAATGATAAGATAGTTTGGGTCTAAAACCAGCATCATGCTGTATTTTAATACCTGTGTCTAGCTTTGTTATGCTTCAACATGAGCTGTGATAAAAGACAAATGCATAAAGAATGTATACTTTCCCTGCTGCCCTTTGCACTGCTGGGAGGAGCTTCTCTCCTCTCTGTTTTGAGCTCTGGTTTAACTGCAGAGCCTTATACGTGTTTGCTTATAAACCACCCTAGCTCAGTTCCCTGCTAAATAACGTTTTCTTTTCACAGTTACTTTGTTCTGTAGTTTTCCTTCAAATGAAAAGAGAGATAGCCCCACTTACCCCAAATCAATTAAGCACACAAGAGCTTCAATTATTTTCATCTGCTTGCTCCTACATAGACAAATCCTAGTGAGGAGTTTCCTCAGTTTATTCCGTTCACAGTGTGGAACAGATGATCTGCCATCTCCTGTAGGTAGACTCACAGCTATGGCTTCAGTGTCTGTATCATATCTGGTGCTGGGACCTATTTGTTTGTGATGGCGCTGATGTCAATAGCATAACGAGGATATAGCCTGGTAAATAAAAAGGCAGGGAGAAGGAAATTTTAATAGCTCTGCCCCCTTGGTGCTCCATCTGAAAGAATCACTCTTACCTTTGTGATTTCTTGCCATTTTGCTTTTTCACTTTGAAATGTGGAGCCGGACTGTGTATCTTTGTTGTAAGGAGGAACAGTGACTTCAGAAATGTCAGAATTATTACCACTGGCAGCCTTTAAGCATAGATAAATGGGTAATTTGGGTCAAAACATTATGTATCACTCTTTTTCAACATTTGTTGTGTTTGGGGTGGAAACTGAGAAAACTCGCTTCAGATGTGGAAGCTTAAAAATGAAAGCTTTTTCCTGAGCCCTCATGGAGGAGGCCAGTTCCAGATCTGAGCCATGTCTCAGAAGAGAGATTGTACAATGTTTTTAAAGGGTAGAAACACCAAGCAATTAGAGGAGGAGCTGCAGTATTACCCAATCCTATTTTGATATTACAGGTTAAGCCAGGTAGTACCCATGGGAGACTGGTCCATATCCAGGACACCTGCATTCAAGGTCCTTAATTTGTTCTCCTAGACATTAGGTCCAGAGCTCAGAGTGATAAGAAAGCAAAGTATCAGGTCAACTGTGTGTAGTTAATTGGGGCATAGCAGGCAATTAGTTATGTTTTATAATATATGTACCTTGCTTTAGATAACAACAATTTCAATATTCTTTATTGATTAACAAACAATTAAGAAAACATTTGGATAAGTGGGATATGTGTGCATTCCTAGGACTGGGAGCATAAACTTCTTTGACCCTATCATCAAGATGGAGATGTTGTCCTTGAGATGACTGTACTCAAACGACTGTCTCCTTACAAGTTGTCCTTGAGATGTCCAGACTGAACAACTGTTCACAACAGAAGCTATTCAGCTATAGGGAAATCCCCAACTTCCCTAGGACCTGAGAACTTGAGCTTAGTTTCTCCCTATGATTAAATGGAGTCTGAAAATGAAATAGCAATACTTAGAATAAGTTTCTTTTGCTTGTTCTCAATAGTTGACTACAAAGTAGGGACCAGGAAAAATAATGATATGCTATTTGAGAATGTTCAAGGGGTTGGTGCACTGAGAGGTCACTCAGTCAGTAAAATGCCCACCACACAAGCCACTCAAACATGAGAACCTAAAGTCAGAAAAGAAACAGAGTATAATAACAAGTGCTTATACATCCAGCACTGGGGAGGTAGAAACAGGCAGATCTATGAGCTTACTCGTCAGCCAATCTAGCTGAATCAGCGAGCTCCCAATTCAGTGAAAGACCTTGTCTCAAAAA
>JADRCD010220907.1:0-14096 GCA_019843815.1 Montemys delectorum | reverse complement strand
GGGTGGGTCACCTAAGGGCCCCACAGGCTAAACTGTCAGGAAGGAGAAAGATCAGGCTCTGAGGCAAGAGCAAGGGTGCTAACCAGAGGCAGAAGAAGGGATAGGAGCTGTACTCGCTCCCAGCCCCTCCACCCAGGGACCTAGAAAGAGCTGAAAGCCCTTGGGTGAGGTTCAGAGCAAGGCAGAGCTGAGCAAATCACGGGGAAATGTTAGAGGTGACTTGCCCAGTGAGACAGCTATGAGAAGATTCTCCTTGCTTCCCAGAGGCACTCTCACCCTGTGACATAGTACCTCAAGAACAGTTACGGTTGTGGGCGGGCACACAGATTTTGATTAGCTCTGCACGTCAGCACTGTTCTAGTGGGGGAAGTGTCAGGAAGAGGCACAAGGTTGCCCCTGGAGTATCTGGAAGTTACCTCATTCAGCCTTCTCTATAAACATTCGCTTTTCTTTTCTTTTTAAGGTTGATTTTTTTTTTTTTGCTAGGCAGTGGTATCACACACCTTTAATCCCAGTACTTGGGAGGCAGACCTCTGTGAGTTCGAGGTCAGCCCACTCTATGGAGCGAGTTTAAGGGCAACCAAGGATACACAGAGAAACCTTCTCTCAATAAACAAGCAAACGAGATTTTATTTTTATTTTGAATGAGTAGGAGTCTTGGTCTTCATGTATGACTGTGTACCACCTGTGAGTCTAGTGCCTACAGAGGCCAGGAGAAGGTGAGGTGTCAGATCCCCAGGAGCTGGAGTTACAGACTGCTGTAAGCTTTCATGGGGGTGCTGGGAACTGAACCCAGGTCCTCTGGTAGAGCAGCCAGTGTTCTTAATCACTGAACCATCTCTCTAGCACTTGTAGTCATTTTTTTTTTAAAAAGGCCCAATAGAGAGTCAGGATTTACAGGAGTAAAACACGAGAAACGAACCTGTGATGGAGCCGGTGCCTTCCCATGTAGGGTCTGATGGCATTAGACTCAAAATCTGTAGCTCACCTGAAGTTCACCTAGCATGGTTGTAACTGTAGCTCACTCGGGGAAAGGACAAAAAGCCCCTGAGACCCGGAGGGAGTAGGGAGTGTGGATCAGCTCCCACTCTTCAGTCTTAGTTCCCTGGCAGAAACTCCCAGTTGGGTTTGCACCTCCATAAACCCTTAACACTTTCTCTGCTTTTGTGGCTGAAGCTTATCACCCCTGGAGGCTGTGAACTTCCTTGAAGGCAGCTACTTCCTGCTCTTCTCCTTCATGCCCCTTCCTTATTTGTGTTTGTGAATGCAAAATAAAAAGCAAAAACCAACCAACCCCCACCCATCCCCACCCCTCCAAAAAGAGACTTTTCCAAGCTGTAGCTTAATGGTTTAACAAGTGGGAAGTAGAGCCGGGTAGTGGTGGCGTCTTTAATCCCAGCACTTGGGAGGCAGAGGCAGGCAGATTTCTGAGTTAGAGGCCAGCCTGGTCTACAGAGTGAGTTCCAGGACAGCCAGGGCTACACAGAGAAACCCTGTCTTGAAAAACAAAAAAACCAAAAAAACAAAACAAAACAAAACAAAAAGTGGGAATTCCTGGGCTTAGTTCCTAACAGCACAGAAACAAAACATGGCAAAATTCTGAGCTGCAGCACTAGCTCTAACAGCTCTATACCCCTTTGATTCCAGCTCGAGGACTGTGCATTGCAAGTGTCTCCCTCTGGATACTACCTGGACCCAGAGCTCTCCCTAGAAGAACAGCGGGAGATGCTGGAGAGCTTCTATGAAGAGATCAGGTCAGAGTTGAAAGGGTGAGGGAGGCCAGGGATCCCTTTTGAGGAGGTCTGGCCCAAGCCTCCAACCCTGTCTCCACCCGGGGCCCTGCTCAGGTATCAGCAGCTGAGACACTTTGTGTATAGCCTGGGCTGTAGGCCAATGCAGAGAACAATGCTGGGGGCTGGGGGGGGGGGGTGGTACCCACCATTATCTGGAAATGGGGGTACTCTTATACTTCGGTACCTGTGTTTATAAAAACCTGGCTGTTGGGCTTACACTTGGACCCCAGATTAGTAGTTGGGAGGGAAGGAGTGGGCCAGGGTTCACATGTAGATGTCTTTACCTGTCTCTGCTTTGAAGACAGGACTCTGTGGCATCAGCTGGGAGCCACTAACACTTGCTACTTGCTTTTTAGCAAAGGGCGGAAGCCCACATTGATCCTGCGGACCCAGCTCTCCGTGAGGGTCAATGCTATCTTGGGTAAGTGTGTGGCATCTCCTGCCGTCTCGTTCCCTTCTTTTCTCACATCGCCTAGATGGCCTGGCTTCCTTTGGTCTTGTGCTGGGCTATGGACTGGGTGGATTGGAGGTCTGGTGTGCCCTCCTCTCTCCCTTTCTTGTCCTTTCCTTCTGGGTCCGGATCGATGCCACAGCGGCACTGCAGTTATGGTAACAGAGGAGGGTGCCCAGAGTCAGAATAGAAGGCAGGCTTGAATGCTAGAGTCTTTGTTTATGCTAGTGGAAGAAGCCGCTGTGTCTGTGTTCCCTTGAGTTGTGTATAACCACTTACCCCTTGCAGAAAAGCTGTACGGCTCCAGTGGCCCTGAGCTCCGCCGATCTCTTTTCTCATTAAAGCAGATATTCCAGGTAAGATCCAGAGGTGGGCTGAGGGTTGGTGTCCAGCCCAGTCCCCCTTAAACTTCCCCATGGTACCTCCAGGAGGACAAGGACCTGGTGCCCGAATTCGTGCACTCAGAGGGGCTGAGTTGCCTGATCCGTGTGGGCGCTGCAGCTGACCACAACTATCAGAGCTACATCCTTCGAGGTCAGCTCCATATTTTCCCCTTGGTCTTTGTTCCCATTCCCCGTCCCCCCCCCCCCTGACTTCCCATTTCTGTGTCTCTAGCCCTGGGCCAGCTGATGCTTTTTGTGGATGGGATGCTGGGAGTGGTGGCCCACAGTGAGACCGTGCAGTGGTTGTATACACTGTGTGCTAGCCTGGTAAGTGGCTTTACCCAAACATATGTACCCTTTCCCCTTTGGTTCCTTCTGAGCCTCAGTTTCCTCTTCTGCAAAGTGGTTGGAGTAAGCCTGAGGTCCCTAGGAAACTAAGCTGCAAGTCCAGGCTCAGAACCAAGGTCTTCCTCCATACGCCGTCCATGCTTCTCTTCGGATCCAGCCCCAGAAGCCCTTCCCCCTCCTCCAGGAACTAACAGTCTGGTCCAAGCCCCACTCATGTGGACTGACTTCTCTCCCAGTCTCGCTTGGTGGTAAAGACAGCCCTGAAGCTGCTGCTGGTGTTCGTGGAGTATTCCGAGAACAATGCGCCGCTGTTCATCCAGGCAGTCAACGCTGTGGCCAGCACCACCGGTCAGAGCCTCTTGACCCTTTCTCTGCCACTCAGCCCTCTCTCCTACTGCCCCTTCCCCGCCCCGTGACTACCCCTCCCCTTTCTCTGCGGCAGGTACTCTTCCTTGGGCCAACTTGGTGTCCATTCTAGAGGAGAAGAATGGAGCTGATCCAGAGCTGTTGGTGTACACTGTCACTCTCATTAACAAGGTATGGAACCGAGACTCGGTGCCAACTGTGGACCCTTGGCCCTCGATCCCCACATCAACCTCAGCCTCGGTTTCCTGCGTCCACCTTCCAGACGCTGGCAGCACTCCCGGACCAGGACTCCTTCTATGATGTGACAGATGCTCTGGAGCAGCAGGGCATGGAAGCACTGGTCCAGCGTTTCTTGGGCACTGCTGGCACTGATGTTGACCTGCGAACCCAGCTAACGCTCTATGAGGTGTGCCGCCGGGGGAGGGGTGTAGCTCCCAAGTACCTATCCCATTTATTGAGCCACAGCTGCTTGCTCACACATCCTGACCACCTCTGTTAGAGCGCCCTTCGGTTAGAGGATGGAGATATGGAAGAGGCTGCAGCCGCTGCAGCTGCAGGTGGCCGGCGAGAGCGGCGGAAGCCATCCTCAGAGGAGGGCAAAAGGAGCCGAAGATCACTAGAAGGTGGAGGCTGTCCTGTGCGTGTCCCAGAACCTGGGTGAGTACATGCCTGGGTCTGTGTGAAGGGGAGAATCTCCCAGGCGTGTAGCCCTCGGTTAACTGGCCCCGCCTCTAGCTCTACAGGATCCGCCTCACCCGTAGGCTCCACCTCCTCTACTGGCTCCGCCCTGCCTACAAGTCCAACCTTCAGCCCTACTGGCCCAGCCTCTGGCCTTCGCACCTCAGTGAACCTCTTTCCTACCATTTCTGTGGGGCCCTCAGTGGACAGTTCCTGTGAGAGAAGCGTCTACAAGTAAGTAGGGAGGCCAAGCCCCACCCCCAAGTCCTGTGCCCTACTGTGCCTCCACTCTGCGCGCCTCCACGGGCTCTCAGCCTCCTCTGCCCAAACGCCGTGCTTTCTCTTTCTTTTCAGACTTCACCAAACTGCTCCCGTTTGGTAAGTGCCTGCTGGAGAGTGAGGGCTGGCCCCGACGGGGCCTCCTCCTCCCGTGGCTTCTCTTTATTTCTTTCCAGTGTTCCACCTCACCTGCCTTGGCCTCTTGTCATGTCTCTCTCTTCACTTTCTATCCTTCGGTTTCTGTCCCCCATGTTGTGCAACATCTTTGTTATCACCGCACCCGGTCCAACTTCCGGTCTGTTTCCCCCATGTCCCGCCCCCCCCCCCCCCCAGCCCTCTCTCCTTACCACTGTGGATGGGAAGGCATTGTGACACTCCTGTCCAGCTCTGTACGGGTGCACCAAGTGGGCCTTGGAATCGGGCTGGCACCATAGTTACCATGTCTTCCTCTCATCCCCCTACCCAGCTCCCCTGAGAGTCCACCTGTCCCCCAGTCCCTTCCTGGGCAGGCCAGGCTAGAGTAAGTACTATAAGTAGAGGCCCGTCTGCCAGGCCTGCCATGTGCTCAGGGCTTCAGCATTGCTTGCCCAGCAGCAGTTAATGTAGCCACCAGAGAAGGAAATTCTCAGGAATTCTTTCTTCTAGACTTGCGCTTCCTTAGTAACCCAAAGACTTAACCACTGGGCACAGTTTACTGGGATCATCGTGGTCCCTAAGCTTCAACAGTGATACCTGAGTAGCTTAGACCAGAGATGTGGATGTGGACAGAGAGCTTGTGGAGGAATTTGGAGAGGTATTTAAAGTGAGGTGGGGGTGGGGGTGGGGGGTGGGTACAGGAACTTGAAGCTGAAGGAAGTCAGGAAGTAAACTAACAGGTATGGTGGCATTCAGCTTGTAATTCTAGCACTTGGGGGTAGAGACAAGGAGCATCAGGAGTTCAAGGTCATCTTCAGCTACATAGTGAGTTTGAGTTGGTCTGGCCAACGTGAGACTTTGTCTCAAAAAAAAAAAAAAGGAGATTGAGGAGAAGAGAGGAAAGGAAGAAAGAGAAGACAGCAATAGATCACATATTTCAACACAAACTGAGTGCACACTGTTAACAGGCCCTTTCTCCACTGAAACTCTCAAAAGCAGACAGACCTGTAAGAAGTCTGTGGTGCCTGTTGGGACAGCTATCTCCTTCCCTTGCTCTAAGGGTCTTATCTAGAATCTGGAGGATGAACATAGATTCCAGCAAGGTTTCAAGTTAGATGTCAAGTAGAACTTCTGTATTTGGACCAAGAACTCAGAGTTGGTTGTGACTCCTGGGACGTGGGTTGGCGGGTTGGCAGAGGTATGCCTAGTGCATGGACTGTCCCTGTGCCTGTGTGTGCTTGCAACTGAGGGCAATGCCCAGTGGCTCAGCAAGGCATGTGTACCACCCTGGGCTGAACTTGGGTCAGACACCACTGCTGACATGCATCTCTCTTCAGAGCCCGGTTCCTGGAGAATGTGGCCGCAGCAGAGACAGAGAAGCAGGCTGCTCTGGCCCAAGGCCGAGCAGAGACGCTGGCTGGAGCCACGGTGGATGACACTGATGGATCATCAAGTGGGTGATGCTCAGACAGAATCCAGTCTCTAAACAAACCAACCCTGGGGACCGGAGAGAGGGACTGGAGAGAGGGCTCAGTTGGCAGCTGAGATAGGACCTGCATTAGATTCCCAGCACTCGAGTGGAAGTTCACAGCTATCTAGTAACTTTAGTTTGGGGAAATCCCATGCTGCCTTCTTAATGATTGTTTTTCAAGATTGGGTTTTTCTGTGTTGCTGTGGCTGTCCTGGTCCTCACTCTGTTGACCAGGCTGACCTCAAACACAGAGACCCATCTGCCTCTGCCTCCCAAGTGCAGAGATTAAAGGTGTTTATAACCACCACCAATTGATAATTTTGTATTAAAATATAATTATATAATTTCCGGTCGGGCAGTAGTGGCGCACACCTTTAATCCCAGCACTTGGGAAGCAGAGGCAGGTGGATTTCTGAGTTCGAGGCCAGCCTGGTCTACAGAGTGAGTTCCAGGACAGCCAGGACTACTCGGAGAAACCCTGTCTCAAACAAACAAACAAACAAACAAACAAACAAAAATATATATAATTTCCTCCTTTTTTCCTTTCAACCTGTCCCATCTACCCCTCATCTTGCTTTGTCAAACTCATAGCTCCCCCCTTTTAAAAATTTTTATAGCTTATTATTACCTCTACGGGTACCAGGCATGCACCATCAGTTCACAGACATACACATAGGTAAAACACTCATCTACATAAAATTTGTTTGTTTGTTTTCTGAAACAAGATTTCTCTGTGTAGCCTTTGCTGTCCTAGAACTTGCTCTGTAAACTAGGCTGGCCTCAAATTCATAGAGATCTGTCTGCCTCTGCCCCCCCAGCAGACTAAAGGTGTGTGCCGCCACCACCTGGCACATAAAATGATTTTTTAAGAGATACTAAAAACAAACCACCAAGCCTTGTTTCATTTGTGTATCCATGGAGAAGGGGGCCTTAGAGCTCTGAGACTGGAGTTAGGGGTGCTTGGTTATAACCGCCCTGTATTAGTGCCGGGAGCTGAACTCAGGGTCTTAACTGTGAGCCATCTGTCTCTCCAGCATTCCCCCATCCTCGCCCCACAGAGGGCATGTGGCTGACAGTTACTTAACCTTTTCCTAGGTACCAGGGAATTGTGGGACTCCCCAGAGCCAGCTTCTACACCCAGGACACCTCAGAGCCCTGTTCCTCGAATCCTGCTGCGCACCCAGCGGAGTCTGGAGCCAGGGCCCAAGGAGCCAGTGTCACCTCTAAGCCCTAAGGCTGAGCCAATCCAGGAGCTTCCTACCCGTGTCCCCAAGCTCTGCATTGGGGACTTGGACTTCTCGGATCTAGGGGAGGATGAAGACCAGGACGCACTGAACGTGGAATCTGTGGAGGCTGGAAAAGCATCTCCCTTGCTGTCACCTCCATCGTCCTCACTCTCTGGGGGTCCCCCTCCCCCACCCCCACCTCCCCCACCCACCACAGGCTCCTGCCCGCCGCCTCCACCCCCACCTCCCCCACCCACCACAGGCTCCTGCCCGCCGCCTCCACCCCTGGCTACTCCTTTTCCCCACTCAGCACTTGATGGCCCAAGGCACCCCACCAAAAGGAAGACAGTAAAACTTTTCTGGCGGGAACTAAAGCTGACGGGGGGCCCTGGGTGCTCTAGAAGCCGCTTTGGGCCGTGCCCTACCCTGTGGGCCTCTCTGGAACCTGTCTCGGTGGACACAGCCCGGCTGGAACACCTGTTTGAGTCCAGAGCCAAGGATGTGCTGCCCACCAAGGTAAATGGGCTTGATGGGCAGGAACTGGGAGTTCAGGGGGCCGAGTTATTAGAGTCAACGCCTCATTCCCCGCGTGGGGACATGACAAGGAAAGGAAACTCATTTAAGGCTCTGTATGAACGAGGAGAGCCCACATTGGAAGTATTAGTCCATCCCCAGGCCTTACATCTTTCATCTCCAGTCATAGGTTCATTAGGCCATTCAGAGAACTTAAGTGCCCTCCCCCCCCCCCCAAGACAAGGTTTCTTTGTGTGGCCTGAGTTGTCTGGAATTTGCTCTTTAGACCAGGCTGGCTTAGACTCAGAGATATCTGAGAGAGTGCTGGGGTCAAAGGTGTGTGCCACCATGCAAGCTTAAAGTGCTACTCCAGCTAGTTCCCCTCACCCCTTTTTAAAAGATTTAGTTATTAATTTTATGTATCAGATCCACCAGAAGAGGGCATTTGGATCCCATTCCAGATGGTTTTATCTACCATGTGGTTGCTGGGAATTGAACTCAAGTCCTCTGGAAGAGCAGTCTGTGCTCTTAACCACTGAGCCATCTCTCCAGCCCCTCTTCCCCTTCTTAAAATGCCATTTTCCTAACCTTTTGCAGAAAGCTGGTGAGGGCCGCCGGACAATGACCATAGTGCTGGACCCCAAGCGCAGCAATGCCATCAACATTGGCCTAACCACTCTGCCACCTGTGCATGTCATCAAGGCTGCCCTGCTCAACTTTGATGAGTTTGCTGTCAGCAAAGATGGCATTGAGGTGGGACTAAGGATAAGAGGGAAATGGTGGCTCTTTCCTTTGATCAGTAAAACTTCTAGTCCTTCTGGTGGTGGGCACAGGCCTGCCATTTCTGTAGAGCATTCTCCCAAACCTAGGGGCTCCCCTAGAAGGCCTAGGGAGGGGTAAGAGACAATGTTTTAGGCCTCAGGTCAGTACTGAAGGCCTCTGTGGGGCGGGGGCTGCATCTTCAGAAACTGCTGACCATGATGCCCACGGAGGAAGAGCGGCAGAAGATCGAGGAAGCCCAGCTGGCCAACCCCGACATACCCCTCGGTCCAGCTGAGAATTTCCTGATGACTCTTGCTTCCATTGGAGGCCTGGCTGCACGCCTACAACTCTGGGCTTTCAAGCTGGACTATGAAAGCATGGAGCGGGTACCTGGGTCATGGAGTGGGATAGGGTGGTACGAACAGGTGAGTAATGACCACGTAGCCTGAAGGCTCCTTGTCCCTCACACCAGGAAATTGCAGAGCCACTGTTTGATCTGAAAGTGGGCATGGAACAGCTTGTGCACAATGCCACTTTCCGCTGCATTCTGGCTACCCTTTTGGCTGTGGGTAACTTCCTCAATGGCTCCCAGGTAAGTGAGAGCACTTGGGGACGGGAGGGCCAGGCTCTGGATCCAGCTAGGACCAGACTGAGACAGGCTCCTTACAGAGCCATGGTTTTGAGCTGAGCTACCTGGAGAAGGTGTCAGAAGTAAAGGACACAGTGCGCCGGCAGTCACTGCTGTACCATCTCTGTTCCCTGGTGCTCCAGACCCGACCTGATTCCTCTGACCTCTACTCAGAAATTCCTGCCCTCACCCGCTGTGCCAAGGTTAGTACCAGGCAGAGATTCCGCTAAGACTGGCTGAAATACAACGGGGCATTGCTTCTTGGGGTGACTCTCTCTCCTCCTACCTAATTGGGCTGCTGGGCCACAGCTTACTGAGGCTGTGGGTATGTGAGCCATATCTATCCTCTGCTTACCCACAGCCACTCACTTCTTTGGGCCTATTTAGTTGCCACTTCCTCTAAGTAACCTTTTCTGGTTTTGCTTGAAGCAATTGAACTGGTATGTCTCTTGTATTAAACTATACATTTTTTTGGTTTGTTTGGTGATGCAAGGGCCTCAATCCAGGGTCTTATGCAATGAAAGCAAACATTCTATACCACTGAGCTATACCATTGCCCACTTTTTACCTTCTGAAACGGGCCTACATTGAACAAATACTATCATCCAAACTGTCCAGCCTGACCCAAGGGGCACAGCTGAGACATTATCTTCACAGGCCAGGCATGGCAGTGCTAACATGAGGCCTTCGGGCCTCAAGCAGTGACATGTGTACTCTTGCTTTTTAGGTGGACTTTGAGCAGCTGACTGAGAACCTAGGGCAGCTGGAGTGCCGAAGCCGGGCTGCTGAGGACAGCCTCCGGAGCTTGGCAAAGCATGAGCTAGCCCCAGCCCTGCGTGCCCGCCTCACCCACTTCCTGGCCCAGTGTACCCGCCGGGTAGCTATGCTAAGAGTAGTGCACCGTCGAGTCTGCAACAGGTGGGGCCAGGAGCCAGAGTGAGGTAGGACTGCCACCACCACCCTTTGCATACCAGGAAGACTCACTATCCAATCTCCCACTCCTTCCAACCTGCCTAGGTTCCATGCCTTCCTGCTCTACCTGGGCTACACCCCACAGGCGGCGAGGGATGTACGAATCATGCAGTTCTGTCACACGCTGAGAGAGTTTGCCCTTGAGTATCGGACTTGTCGGGAACGAGTAGTGCAGCAGCAGCAGAAGCGGGCAACATACCGTGAGCGCAACAAGACCCGTGGTCGCATGATTACCGAGGTGAGTGCCCACCCCCTTCCAGGTCTTGCCTGCCACATCGTGGTTCCTACTTCTTGCTCCTAACCACCCTTCTTTCCCTGTTTAGACAGAGAAGTTCTCGGGTGTGGCTGGGGAGGCCCCCAGTAACCTGTCTGTCCCAGTGGCTGTGGGCAGTGGGCCAGGTCGGGGTGATGCTGACAGTCATGCTAGTATGAAGAACCTGCTTACCAGCAGGCCAGAAGACGCCACACACAGCCGACGCAGCAGAGGTAGGGCTCATAGCTGCTGCTAGGGGAATGTGTTCTAAAGCCACCTTCCCCTGATTTCCCTCTGCTGTCTCCCTTAGGTATGGTCCAGAGCAGTTCCCCTGTCTCACACACAGCAGTGGGGCCCTCTGCTGCATCCTCTGAGGAGACTGCAGCCTCTGGCTTGCCCAGTGACACATCAGATGAGATAATGGACCTCCTGGTGCAGTCAGTTACCAAGAGCAGCCCTAGAGCCTTAGGGGCTCGGGAGAGGAAGCGTTCCCGTGGCAACCGAAAGTCCTGTGAGATTGCATCCCCTTACAAACCCAACAAATGCCCCTTTTATCTCCCCCTCCCCTCCCCCTCTGCCCCCTGTAACCCTGCTCTGTCCATGCAGTGAGACGGACATTGAAGAGTGGACTTGGAGATGACCTGGTACAAGCACTGGGACTAAGCAAAGCTCCTGGCTTAGAGGTGTGAGGGTGCTACCACACCTGGATACAGCGATAGCACAAGAGACTTAAGTGCAGAGAGTGCCCGGAGCAGAAACCAGTATTGTGAACAGTATTAGGTGTGTGTGTGTGTGTGTGTATGTGTGTGTGTGTGTGTGTATGTGTAGAGGTGTGTGTGTGTACACATACATGCACTTGTATTTTGCATGTGTGAGTTCCTTATTCGGAACAAAATAAAGTTTACCTAGCTAATCCAACAGCCATTTTCTTCTATAAAGATCTCTGCCTAGCTGAGCCAAGAAAGGAATATCAAGGGACTAAAATTCTTCCTACTTTGTGCATCATCACCCACACAGCCATTAGCCACATTTCAAACTATTTATTTAGTGATCCTATAATCCAGGCTGCTTTTGGCCCTTAAACTAGGCCCTCACTGCACCAGGCATGGGGCCACGCAGCGTAACAGAGCCAACCAGCGCCCAGCAGCCTCTGGCCACAGTAAGGATGCTATAACCTTTTCATCTGCCGCCGCTCCTGTCGGCGCTGCCGTTTTTCATTGAGCTCTGGTGCCGGGGCTCCACTATCTGCTGTGAACCAGGGGCCCAGCACGTTTACCCACAAGAGGTAAAGGGCCCGGCCTGGAGCCTAGGAGAGAAAAGACAATGTGAGGCCACTTGCAAAGACTGGCAGGAAATGGGGAGGGTTAAGTTCCGTCTCTTAGGAGGCCCAACCCTCCGGCCCACATACCAGAAGCCAGAAGGACCAGATGTAGAGGGAGAAGCAGCTGAGCACCTGAACAATGGCTGTCAGAAGGATCACATCCTTAAGGTGCCTGTGGATAAAGGGAAGGCTGCCATGGATGGTAGATTGGCCCTAGGTCTGCCCTTCCATACTGTTTAGTTCTGAGTCTTGGGCTGTGTGGGCCCCAGCGCCCCAGCCCTGGGGCCGCTCACCTGAGCCGGGCTGGCGATGGGGGACACTCACTCTGCCATGCCCTGCTCCATGTTGAGGTCCATGCCGCCATCCATCAAGGACCCATCCTCAGAGAAGGATGCCCGAGCCATCGAGCTCATAGAGTGGTAGCTGGCCCCATACACTGCCAAGCTAAAGCCCAGGGCTGTCTGTAGAAAAAGGGTAAGAATATCTGTCACAGGCTGGCCACTGACCCTCTGCCAGCACTTCTTTCCTAGGAGGAGGATACTTACCCAGGCCCAGAATGAGGCAGATGAATAGAAGAGAACCAAGGTCACAAGGCAGTAGATGGCCTGCAAGCAAACACAGGATCAGGCTGGGCCTGAAAGACACCCCGCCCACCCACCCCCACCCCAAATTATGGGCTTTCCTCAACACTGACAGAGAATTGGGCCAGACTAGGAGGAAGAAACCAGGTGGTGGAAGACCTCTGCTTTCTGAGTCAGACAATTCTTAAACCCTTGTCAGTCCAGGAAGAGAAGCCTTAGTATAACATGGATAAGCTTGGTATGGCCTCAGTGTAACAGCTGAGTTAGTTAAACTCAACTGGGACTTTTATTTATTTATTTATTTATTTATTTATTTATATTGTTGTTTTGCTTTGTTTTCCCTTCATTTCTTCATGTTTTGCTTCTACTTCTAGTTCCTATTTCTTCTGTGCCTGGCTACTTTTTTTGTTGTTGTTTGTTTGTTTTTCAAGATAGGGTTTCTCTGTGTAGCCCTGGCTGTCCTGGAACTCACTCTGTAGACCAGGCTGGCCTCGAACTCAGAAATCCACCTGCCTCTGCCTCCCAAATGCTGGGATTAAAGGCGTGCACCACCACTGCCTGGCGACTGGCTACTTTTTAAAAAAAAATAGTTTAAAATACATTTTATGTGTATGAGTGTTTTTGCCTGCAGTGTATGTATGTGCACCATGTGTCCAACCCTGTGCCTGGTACTACAGAGGTCACAGTAGGGCATTGGATCCACTCAATCAGAAAGTTTCCAGCGACCATGTGGGTGCTAGGAATGGAACCGAGGTCCTCCGTAAGAGCAACAAGTGCTCTTAACCACTCAAGCCCTGGGTACTTTTTTGGGGGGGGGGGGGGCGGGGTACTTTTTTGGGGGGGGGCGGGGTATGGAGGGGTGTTTGCTGGTGATGCTGGTAGAGCCTAGCCAAGGGCTCTACCACTGAGCTACACCTGCTCTCATTCTCTTGAATGAGACTTCACCCTTGCTGTGTGGCTCTGGTTACCCCTGAATACTCTGACTTCAGTCTTCCAAATAGCTAGAAATACAATTATATACCACTATGGGCAGCTTCACTTATTAACTCCACCCCCCCTTTTTCTTTCTTTCTTTTTCTGTTTCTTTTTTCGAGACAGGGTTTCTCTGCTCAGCCCTGGCTGTTCTCGAACTCACTCTGTAGACCAGGCTGGCCTCGAACTCAGAGATCCACCTGCCTCTGCCTCCCAAGTGCTGGGACTAAAGGTGTGCGCCACCACCACCCAGCTCTTTCTTTTTTTCTTGAGATAGGATTTCTTTGTAGTCCAAAGCTAACTTAAAAGTACCCTACTTCCTGCCTGAGCTTTCCTAGTGCAGGGATCACAGGCTTGTGACTGCCCGGCTTCATTTCTTTACAACGTTCTCTTTTGGAGCCTTGGCTGTCATTTTCCAGCACTCTTAATCAGATAGGAATGAGAGGGCATAGAAAACACGAGGCAGGTAACTTACATTGGCTCCCAGTATGATCCGAAGGTAAAACTTGAGAGTTTCTTTGTTCTCTTCAAATATCTGCTTCTTCCCTCTTGTACCCACTTTGCCTTTGGGCTGCAGAGGGATGATGAGATGCCGTCAGAGCTGTTTTGCCTCGGTCCTCCTCGCTCCCTGTACCAGCCTGGTTACCTGCAGAGCTTTGTCTGCACCGCAGCGAAGTCCTTATCGTGCTTTGTCAAACCTAGCAATCCCTGAGATGCCTACCACTCCCCTAGTCCATCTTCCTGCCATAGTTAGGACACCATCTTTACTGTACCCTCAGGACAGTTATGATTGCCTAATGCTCACCCCAAAACAATTCAAATTACGTTAGCATCTTCTTTGGCTCTCCTGGTAAGGTTCAGCTTTGGGTTGAGGACCTCTCCGGGAGAACTCCAGCGGAACTTAATGGCGTCCCTCTCCAGCCTCTGGGGTAGTAGTTTAGATCTGGAACTGGCAACTACCCCC
>JADRCD010220906.1:0-17382 GCA_019843815.1 Montemys delectorum | reverse complement strand
CTGGCTGTGCATACCTCTTCTTGCTTGTTTAACTTTTTATTCTTTTCAAAGTATTTAAGTGCACAAATAAATGCTTGATGCTCCTTTTAGGAAATTGACAGTCTGCAAGTTAATATGGCTTCATTATCAACTGATTAACACTGATGAAAGAGCTGAACTTCCTGGCAAGCTGATTCGCTAATAAGAAGGAAAGAGGAGGATTAATAATGAACCATACTGATGCTGTGAAGGAATCTTTTTCTTTTTCTTTTTCTTTTCTTTTCTTTTTTGAGTACTGAATGTGTGATATCATATGAATACCTACGATAAACAAGTAAACATACATAAGTTAAAAATTGAATATTTCTGATATTTCTAAAGTTGTCTAGTTAAAAAAAATACACTAAGCCATTTCTACTTGAATGCTGACCAACACTAACAGCACACATCGGATAACCAATATACATGATAAAAATCAAGAAAATGTTGTTTGTCCTTGATTTCAAGAATGCAAAGAGAATAGCTATAGCATATGAAAATAAAGCTGTGAACACTCTTTGGGTCAGAATAAATAGAGTCATCGAGTCCATAGATACCTTTTTATTTTTGTAACAGATACCTCACCAAAACAAGCCATGAGAGGGAAGACTTATTTGGTTCCATATTTCAAGTTTTCCAATCCACAGTGGCTGTTTGGGTTACTTTGGTTTTGAGGTGAACATCAGAGCAGTGTGAACCTGTGTAGGAGGAAGCTGTGTGCTTCATGGCAGAGAGGAATAGAAGAGGAAGGAGGAGCCAGAACAAGATATCTTTCAAATCCAGCTGGGCCACAGGCACTCCCTCCCCTCCAAACATTTGCTGATTATCTCCATTGCTAAGTGCTTGACTTCCTTATATTGGCACTAATCTATCTAGAGATCATAGCTTTCTCAGCACCAAATTTAAATGAATTTTTTCTAAATAAAATTTCAATTTTTTTCCTCTGAGTTTTGCTTCCAGTTCTCATTATTAATCTAGATTGAAAAAGCCAGTTATAATAGCCATGTGACAGTCTGAATGCCAGGCTGCCAAAACTCTCTGGCACCTGATTGCTCAGTCCATCACATTTACCTTTGTGCAGAGCTAAGGGCATAGACAAATTTAGATGAGACTGTTGCCAGAATGTGACATTAATGGCCCCTAATACAATAGATTCTCCATGCCCATCTGAAACCTAATGAACACGTTCTTTACTGTCCACAGTCCTATGAACATTACTGATATCTGAACTCTAGCCAGAATGGCACATTAAATTATGCTCACAAAATTATAGATCTTCTTTAGTCTGTATGCCCAAGTCATCACAAATTCTTCACAAACTGAGTCCCAAGATTTTTGAACAACATGGTTAGGTTACCACAGCAATGGCTTCATGTTTCAATACCATGTTTTGTTATTGTTGAGAAACTATTCCAAGCAACACAGCTCAAGCAAACAAGCAAAGAATTCACTTTGGCTTCACTTCTGAGGTTTTGGTCCAAAGTCCTTATCACTGATCATTCTAGGATCATATTGAGGCAAACCATCATGGCTACAAAAAAATGTGTCAGAACTTATCTTGTTGGTGATAAGATACAGGAAAGAGAAAGGAAAGAGCCAGGGAAAAATATACTTCCTAGACTCTCCTCCCCAGGAACTTCTCTCTTCTATGCACACCCCATCTCCTGTTATACATTTTTTTTTTTTCAAAAACATCACCACTAACTGAGGCCAGGGACTCCAAAACACAAGCATTTTGTGCAGGTGTCTTACAACTAAACTATAAACATAGTAAATCCAGGCAAAGACTGTTGCTACTGAGACAAAATGATTTCTACTAAGCACAGGATGTGCCTATGGGATTTATCTCTAAAGATTCTCATGGAGTTTCCATAACTTTTAAAACAAGGCAGTTTTCATCCCTGCAATTCTAACATTTCATAGCTGTTCCACAGATTAAAACATTTGCAGAAGAGAAAAGAAATCCTATCATATCAGCCTCAACTGGAAGAGATATAATTATTTGACAAATGCTTTGATAATTGGTTATTTAATTCTATTGTTTAGTAAAACCTGTTTGTAATTTGATGATTAATTCATATTTTCAAAGCCTTCACTGAATTAACCAATTCAGTGTTGCTGCATTCAATGATCTGTAATGTCCAGAAACTGGTTGATTAATAACATTAAATAAATTAGTTTTCATATATGTAAATTCCATTGATTTATTCATCTACATATTGTATTTTATCATTATTACTAAATTGCTTTCTTCTCTCATTTTGTCAGCCTTCTCCCTGTTTCCATCAATATGAATACAGTTATTTTAGAAGTTTTTTCTAACACTAGTTTTTAAGTCATCTTAAATATTTCATAATTCTTGCTTTTTGTTTGTTTATTGGAATCAGAGTCTCACTGCGTATGTAGCTTTGGCTGGTCTTTAACTCACGTTGTAAACCGAGAGAGCCTTAAACTAAAAGTTATCCAGCTTTCTCTGCCTCCTGATAATTCTTTTATTTTTATCTCTAGATTATCAGCCAAATTTTCTAGCTATATACTGTTTTATTTATTTGATTTATTAAATTATAAAATCTGAATTATCTTACTCTACAACAGAAGCTGAAGATCCTTTTTAGAAATATCAGAATATTATGTGAGGAGGACATTGTGCCACACATAACTGTGCTCCACATCGTGAGATGAGAGATGTCACACAATATGCAAATACCACATCATGGGTATATTCTCTGAGGGTTCCTGAATCAAACTGGCAGTTGGACTATGGGCGGGATGTCTACTTACCCTTTTCAGTATATGGTATTTTATTCTAAAAGAGAGTTAAATTTATATGCTTTAATTTTTTTAGCTCAATAGACAAAAAATGTTTTATATAAAATTAAAAGTGTTCTTGATTCTGAATTTTTGTATATATTTTCATTCATGGTTGAAAGTATATACCTTCTTCCTACAAAGAGAATTTTTATTTTTATTTTTTTGTTTTTTTGTTTTTTTTTGTTTTTTTGAGACAGGGTTTCTCTGTGTAGCCCTTGCAGTCCTGGAACTCACTCTGTAGACCAGGCTGGCCTTGAACTCAGAAATCCACCTACCTCTGCCTCCCAAGTGCTGGGATTAAAGGCGTGTGCCACCGCCCGGCATCAAACAGAATTTTTAAAACATTAATCTTTTGATATTAGATTCAGATTGAAAAAAAGAGTTCAAATAGATGTCCCTCCCATTCTGACCTGTCCTCATGCCAGCGTAGGCCATACCTCTGTCACAGATCTACTTCCAATGAGCATTTTAAATTTCTCAGTTGTGTCCTGTGTCTACCTCTATTGATATGAGGTAAACTTTCCCTTTTAGATATCCTGGAAATCACTAGTTTGTTTTATTTTTATGTCATTATTTTATTTATTTACATTTCAAATGTTGTCCTCCTTCCCCATCTCCACTCCTTAAACCCCTACCCCGTGAACCCTCCTCTTTGCCTCTAAGAGGGTACTCACCCACCCACCCACCCACTCTAGCATCCCCCTTTACTGGGCCAAGTACCTCCCTTTCCATTGATACCAGATAAGGCAATCCTCTGCTACATATGTATCAGGAGACCAGGAACACACTCGTATATTCTTTGGTTGGTGGTTTAGTCCCTGGGAGCTCTGAGAGGTCCAGTTAGTTTCTGTTGTTATTCTTCTTATGGGATTGGAATCCCCTTCAGCTCCTTCAGTCTTTTCCCAAACTCTTCCATTGGGCTCAGTCCAGTGATTTTACTCTTGCCAATGTGTGCCTTCCAGCTCTACTTAAACAGCTCCTGGTCAGTTGTTTGGTTTTAGGATTTCCTAAGGGCTGACCTGGCAGCCGGAACTTTTGTCACTGAGATAAATGTGAGAGAATAGAATTTTCAAGGAGAAAAGATTTATTTTAGCTCATGCTTTTAGGAGTTTCTGCCTGAATTGCTGACAACAGTGATTCTCGGGGGCCTGTGATAAAGTAGAATATCATGGCTGAAGGGCATAGAGGAGCATGGCCCTTCACCATATTTGGCCAGGAAGCATGAAAGAAAGATAGGAAAGTCTGGAGAGAGGAAGATGTAGCCTCCAAAGACCGCTCTACAGTGACCTGATTTTTCCAGCCAGGTCACACCCTCAGTAGCTAATTGATTGGGTAGCATCTTCTAAATCCAATCATTTTTTCCTTCCGTTGAAATTTTACATCTGTATCATAACTAGATGTATTGTCCCCATGAAGCCTGGTATTTATTGTGCTTTTGTGTTTTTCCACTTTAGGTATATCCATTGGTCCAGCAGTGTGTGAGCTCATACACTGTTCTTTGTGTACAGAGATCTCAGGACAATTTACCGGAGTGCAGGGTTTTGCTTTCGCAGGAACAATGGTACCCATAAGCCTCCGAACTAATTTTCATCCGGTGTCAAAATCCCTTTTTTGCTTTGATTCCAACTTTTGAATGAAAGAATTCTCCAGAATAAAATTGATGAAAGCGCCAATCAATGCTTGTGTTTCCCATCTGCCGGAGACCAGAGTCCTGAATTTTTTACTTTTCAAGGCTGGATAAATTGTTTTTGTTTGTTTGTTTGTTTGTTTGTTTGTTTGTTTTTCTTTTGTTGTTAGCATTTTTTCCTTTCATAAGTGTTTATCACAGCAGTCAAATCAGATGCTAGCTACACCATCATAACAGAACCCAAATACCAGTGCCAAAGGAAAATTATACCAGTTCCAGATGTTGCCACCTTCTAATTAGAAAAGATTATTGAATCTTAGCAGAGTAGCTAGGCTCCAGTTGATTGCCTTAATCCAATTAGCTACTGAGCTGAATTCCCTATGAATTGGAATTTAAAAAGTCTTGGTGCATGCCTAGATTCAACATTTTTCAGAACATGTCCAGGTAAGCATATTTGCACCATAATTAGCTGAGTTCACCACAAACACATTCCTAATTAGGAGCTGTGCTCTATGTAATTTCTTTATAGTACAGAGGGACTCTTGAGAGGAATTTATAAAAATACGTTCAAGAGAAACTAGGAATTAACAACAAAAAAAGGAAAAAAGAAGAGAAATAGTCTTCCCAAATCACTCTTTTACCATTTTCACCATAGATGGATCATAGATATTAATTTATCACATATTTGATCTGATTCAGTGTTCTTTTATTACTAAAGAATTTTAATAATATTTATGTAATTTCTTATTGCAAGAAAATTAACCCCCAGTGCTATGCATGAATGCCTGATTTGGTGCTACCGTAGGCATTTGTCATGTTTGTTTCATGACAAAGCACATTTAAAATTTTAAATAATTTTTTTATTTATTCTCTTAGAATTTCATACTTGTATACAATCCATTTTGATTTTATCCATCTCCAATTACCTCCTTGCTATATCTGATTGGAACCAATCAACTCATCTGCCTCCCAACCCCATAGTTGTATTATTATTATTATTATGATTATTATTATTATATTATTTATTGGCCCCCTGAGCAAAGACAAAGAAAAAGAAAAAAGTATCAGTGAAAATCATGGCCAATAGAACAAAAAGCTAAACAGACATGGGTAAAGCAGAGAAAAGTCACACCAACATCTAAATTTTCAACACAATTTAGGGAGTATGAAAACATAGAATTCTAAGCTTGGTTAGAAAAAAGAAACATACCATTAAAGCCATTTGATATGGATATTTTGACAAATTGTATTAGTGTGGTAATTTTAGCATCCAAACATCTGAGTTTTGAGTTACCTAAGCATTCTAAATTTAATTTACTGAATTTATATGGAAGATAAATTAACATTCTTTCCAAAATATTTTAGGTTTGTGAGATCACAAACATATGTGCTTGCCGTATTATGTTGATAACCATGTTCTTTGTAAAGGACCTGCTCTTGTGAACCCGGAACAAAGCTACGGAACATTGTCTCAGACATACTGATCTTATACATTCAAACAAAACAAGGAAATGTCAACTTCGTGATCCTTAATATCAACAGTGATGATGTTAGGTAGTCTATGTCTTAGGGAAAATATTTTCACTTGATTGGCATAAAATCATTAATTTTTTGTTAATTATATTTTTCATTTTTTATTAGATATTTTCTTTATTTACATGTCATATGATATCTTCTTTCCCAGTTTCCCCTTCCAAAAAATAAATAAAATAAAATAAAATAAAATAAAGCAAAACCCAAAAATACCCTGTTCCCTCCCTCCTCCCCCTGCTCACCAATCCACCCTCTCCCAATTCCTGGCCCTGGCATTCCTCTACAATGGGGCATAGAACCTTCACAGGACGAAGGGCCTCTCCTGCCCTTGATGACTGACTAGCCATTCTCTGCTATACATATGCTGCTGGAGTCAGTAGTTCCACCATGTGTACTCTTTGGTTGGTGGTTTAGTCCCTGGGAGCTCTGGGGGTACTGGTTAGTTCATATTGTTGTTCGTCCTGAGGGGCTGCAAACCCTTCAGCTCCTTGGGTCCTTTCTCTAGCTCCTTCATTTGAAACCCTGTGCTCAATCAAATGGATGGCTGTGAGCCTCTACTTCTACATTAGTTGGGCACTGTCAGAGCCTGTCAGAAGACAGCTGTATCAGGCTCCTGTCAGTGAGCACTTGCTGGCATCCACAATAGTGTCTGGGTTTGATGATTGAATATGGGAAGGATTCCCAGGTGCAATAGTCTCTGGATTGTCCTTCCTTCAGTCTCTGCTCCATAGTTTGTCTCTGCAACTACTTCCATGGGTATTTTGTTCCCCCTTTTAAGAAGGAAGGAAGTATCCACACTTTGGTCTTCCTTTTCTTGAGTTTCTTGTGGTTTGTGGATCGTACTTTGGGCATTTGATCTTCTGGGCTAATATTCACTTATCAGAGAGTGCATACCATGAGTGTTCTTTTGTGATTGGGTTATCTCACTCAGGATGATATTCTCCAGATCCATCCACTTCCCTAAAAATTTCGTAAATTCATTGTTTTTAAAAGCTGAGTAGTAGTTCATCGTGTAGATGTACCACATTTTCTGTATCCATTCCTCTGTTGAGGGATATCTGGGTTGTTTCCAGTTTCTTGCTATTATAAATAAGGCTGCTATGAACATAGTGGAGCCTGTGTCCTTATATGCATTTTAAATAAACATAAAATAGTTATCTATGGGTTTTCAAATATCTTTAGTGTTATTTCTCCTCCATCCTCCACTCTCTGTATTGGCTTCCCTTTCCCCCTTCCAGTTAAACCTATCATATGCACACACACACACACACACACACACACACACACACACACACAACATTTTTTATTTCCCCACTTGTAGCATCTGTTCCTGTTATCCCCATCTCTCTAAAGTCCCTTCTCTTCTCACCCATGGTATCTTTACTTTCCTGGATTCTGCAAGTACTCTCGTGTATGTTCTTCGTTTTGAAGAATTGGAGCTAGTATCCACAAATTAGAGAAAACATGTGATGTTTTTCTTTGGGAATTGAGTTACTTCAGTCAATATAATATATCCTAGTTATATCAATTTACCAAAAGGTAAATAATACCATTTTTCTAGTCAATAATATCATTGACTAGATTTCATTTTTTATCTGTACTTCAGTTTTATTATGATTCTTCAGTTAAAGGACATGTGGCTTCTTTTCCTGTTTCCTAGCTTTTAGAATGCTTATGTAACTCAAAACTCCATGACATTGGACATGGCAGAACAAGCTTCTACAGAGTGAGATGGAGAGTTCTGTGGCCATACACCGAATAGTGATATACCTTGGTCATACAGGAAATCTATTTTATTTTGCAGACTTCCTTTGAGTTGTTAGTAAAGGCAATATTAGAGACTCCTGGGATAATATGGGACATTTCTTTGGTCATTAGCTGCCTCTTAAACTTGAAGGTAAGACACCATTGTTAAAGACACAGCAGTTTGGACACTAAACTTAGAGGAAACCAGCTGTAACTGAGCTAGGAGCCCCCACTCCCCAAAAACTAGCTCTCAGAATGCCCCAAAATGCCATGCAAGCTGCCAAGGGAGAAAAGCAATCAATAGTCCTACTCAGTTATAAAATCTACAAACAATAACTATGATCACGATGACAAAATATCCTCAAATGTTTAATAGAAACATGTGTATTGGGTATAGGGATAAACAACTGTCTAACCAGAATTAGGCCCACTCAATGTACCATAACAGTAAACCTAGCCAACTGCCAGTAGCTAGTGAGTTCATCAACTCCAGAGAAGGATGCAATGATGTTACTTTTCTGAGCTAGTATTTTCTAATTTTATTCTAAGTACATTTGTGTATAGCAAACCCTTGAGGATTGGTGTGGTGCTGCTATATATTCAAATGCTAAATTCTGTACCCCAAGATCTAGTTGTCCCAAGGTAAGTAAATTCTCATATGTATACCAGTCTTTGTTGTGTAATCCTTGCTCCCTAATTTAAAACCATTGTTTAAATAAAACTGGTGACTTCCAATTACTGGGGAGAATAGAAAAAGGTGAGATTTGAATTACCAGGTGAGAAGACATAGGTAGGGACCAAGCAGAGGAGAAAGAAGAGGGATAGAGAAGGACCATGGAAGAGGATGAAGAAGGGGACGAGGAGGTCTCCATTAGATGATGGACCAGGAACATGTGTACCCTCCGCTCCCCCAGGAAACTACTGTAGCAGAAATAATGAAGGAAGATTCAAGCAGCAAATAGGGAGGACACTTGGGGAAGTAGCCAGTCTAGCCATTAGAAAGTTAAAGTAGAGGTAATTTACCCAGTAATTGTGCTAAAGCTAAATGAATAAATCATAATCTGAGTCTCATTCATTTGAAAGCTAGACAAGGATAGATATATTCCATTAAGTTACACCATACATAAGCAGAGATGCTACTCTTATTAAAGCTACATTTTCCTGCAGATGGATACCATCAACAAAATCTATACCTGATCAAAAACTGAGAAGAACTGACCCTGGGATGTCAGCCCCAGACACACCTATGTGAGCAACACTAATGAAGTCCACCGACTATATAAATATAACAATCAAAAATAAGGTCATGAATTTGAAAGGAAAGGATGTGGTGGGGTAGAAAAGGTATAAATACTGTACTCATTTATGGATTTTTCCAAAACCTCAAATAAAAAGCATCATAATGTTATTATATTATTTTATTTCAAAAGCCTTAAAACTCTCTCGCTTACACTAAATTCATGAATAGATATTTGTCCACTTCCAGGTGCTTTGGGCATCTTTACCCTAAGAAGGAAACTCTACAACAATGACCTATCTCCTCATAAATTTCAAATGATAAGATTCAAACTCACCAAAGTTCACTGTGGGGAACAAATGAGTTGACTGGGGCTACTGACAGCTCATGTGTGTGTGATGCATTACAATGGAAGAGTGTTCATCTGACTCTAAGGAAGCATCTGTGAAAGGTTTGCTCTCCGTGTCCTTGAGGGGTCCCCATAGCTGTGATAGAAAGTCTACACCCAGTATGGAAAATGCCTTCCCAAGGCCTGTCTCCTGGAACTCCATCAGTGCTCCCTCCCCTCAGCCTACGTGTTCTAGCCCTTCCTGGATACATAAAGGCTACTTCCAGTTGGGATAGAATTGCTAACAAGTGGCTCCAAGGAATGGCCAGATACTAAGATGAGGGTCTGGTAATCTTCATTGCTCTCTTTCTGTGAGAAGATGTTGGTAAACTCAGATGTGGTAATCTTTTGTGAGTGCGCCTCACTCCTGATGAATTCCTGATGACAAGATCAGTTTGGCTTGCAGGATAGTTCTCAACAATAACAAGTATTTTTTTAACCCCATCAATTTCTTAAGATACACATGTTAAAATACTTATTAATGTTGAAAAACATTTCTTCTTCTCAAACTCCAACTAAGATATAAATTAGATGTGACAATCAAGAGAGCTTTGAAAGCACAAAGGAGGAAAAAATGTTCAGATAAAATATTATTTATAGCTTGTTTTTACCAAAAATCAGTAGATACATTTTCTGTCCTTCATTTGGTAAAGAAAGATTACTCAACTCATAAAATATGTGCATGCATTTTGTAAATGCATTTTGTAGAAAAACTCTTTAATGACTTTAACAGGAAATTATTTTTAAATCCAACACATTAATAATGATTATTTTCAAACATCTCTGATTTCTACATATACCCTTATATAATAAAATTCTGATAATATTTCAATTTAGTATCAAAATTTAGATCTTCAATTTAGAGGTTATGATTTAGGAATAATTTAAAATATTGATTATAGTTTTCCATATATTAAAATTTTACAGTCAGTCATAATATTATATTAAAGTCTGTTCATTATTTTGGCAAGGAGGAATAGTCCAGGTTTTTGACTTCTTCTAACTGCTTTCTGTTCTGTTACCGATTGCTATTTCATTACTAGTGGTAAAAGGACATTATTTCCTTCAAGAATAATTATTCAGAAGAAACGTTATATCATATATGTCTGAGAAACTGACCACTTGTGTAGTGGGTAAATAGAATCATACTTAGATTCAGGTTCATGTTCAAAGAATAATTTGTACCTCCGTAAAAACTGACTTCTTCCCATCTGTAAATCACCCTGCCACTATTAGTCGCTGCAGGATTTCGAAGGATACAGGAATCAACCCTGGAAACCAACAGCCTTCTCCCATGCAGTCTGTGCCGTCTGGATAATCACTGACTCGGTAGTCATTCCGGGAATTTCAATCACCCCACTATGACGCTTTAAGTCGATATAATCAAAGTCGTGCATGATAACCAACAATTTATTTTTGTTTTAATCTTACTGTGAATAATGTTCAGTTACAAAGGGCAGAAGTGAAATGAGATTTCTGAACTACACAACAAAAGACCTGTCAGTTCTGCGAGCAGTCAATAAACATGTTCCTGTCATTTTCATGCAGGGAAAGTGTGAACTTGTTCAAACAGAACTTACTATGTAACATGTCCATGTACAAAACTGTGCTTTTTGACATCAAATAGAAATGACAAATCTATTCTAAACAGAGATGTCATAAAAATGTTTCTGACATGTAATGCTCAAAACTGAATGAAAAAAAAAAACAGTGTTAGCACCAGAAAGACATCAGAATATCTAGAAGTGGCACAATATACATCCCTTGGAGCCACATTCCCTTGTGCTTTACAGAGTGGTGGGTCAGTGTTGAGAGGACTTTCAGAAAGGTTGGTCCAGATCTTTAAAGATACAGCTGCTCCATGTTATAAGGCACCTTTCAACTAAAGTTGTGGTGGTAGCACATTTGTGTACCATATGCAAAGCTCTGGGTTCAATTCAAAGCACTAAACAATAGATAGTATTGAGAAAACAAATCACATTTTAATAGAATGCCCTATTTTCCTATAATGAGAGGAAAACTGATGCAAATTAAAAAATATTAGGCTAAGTAAGAAAGCTTAGAAGGCAAGCATCACATTTCCTCTTATTTATGGATCATATATACACACAGAACATTAAAGGGAGACAGCCTGGAGGAATGGGTGGGATAAAGGTAGAAGTTGGGAAATGCATATGGATAAAGTATATGACGCATGAAAAGTTCTTTGTGAAACTCATCAATATGTACAATGTATATGTACTAAGTAAATCTATAAAAATGGAAAAAATGAAAGTTGCACTATGTATTAAATGTGCCAATGCAAGTGAGTAGCTTAGCTGATGGTTAGACTATCAATGTAGATAGTCTAGTAACCTGTGAGACATATTAGTCATGAATTGAATTAATTTGTAATGTGTGCTTATTTGTTGATCAAAGATAAGTTAACTAGACAATGTTTTCCTAAAATAAATTTTGTAAAAGTAATGGAATTGTCATAATCCCCAAAATACTCATAACACATTCAGCATTCTGAGCTTCATATTCATAAGATAATAATTAGTTACCTTTGCTAATGATCATTACCATCATGAAATCATCACCCAAAGGTAACACAAATGAATTTATAGATACTAATAAAGCTACTGTTGCATTGCCACTATTGTCAAGGAACACTTGGCCCCAACCAGCCATTGTTCCCAGGCATTTACTGTTTGCCAAACACTTCTGGTGAAACCTCATCTCAGATCTTCCAAGCCACACAAGAGTGCACCAAGGATTCCCTACAGCAGGTAAGGCAAGGCTCCATCCATTCTTGCCTACAATGCTGCATGCAGTGTTCTATTTCACTTGGTGTGCCTGTTCATTTATATCTGTTTTGAGTTAACATAAAATTGAACTTTCCCCCATAACTCCCACCCTAGGAAGTAGTTCTTTAAAATGCCAACTTCCTCATTCATAGAAAGATGAGGAAAAGGTTTTATTGATTTGCTTTGTTTTCCAGGATTTTTTAACAGGGTAAAACTTGTATAGTTCTCTATTTGTTGGGAGAAATGTATTCCTGTTGGGACAAATTATGGTACAGTTCATTTTAGAGTATAATTTAACAATGGGTGCAAGTTTTTCTGGTGTATGTATCATTTTAAGTTGTGGTCAGTATCCCATAATATATTTGGAGTCTATGGTGTAATCTTAAGCTATTATCTGTGATATATAAAAATGGCAGGGCTTTTTACTGAAAGTCTATTGGAAAATGATTCCATATTTAAAGTCACAAATCATGCTCTTCATCTTTTAGGAATTTAAGAACTCAACATTCATATCACTTTTTCTTGAATTATTTGGTCCAGTACTGCAGCATGGCTTTGACCAATATATTAATTTGATATGCAGTTGAAAATACATGTTGGTCAATTAATAATAATATTTTTCTCAAATATAGAACAGATTCATGGTTTTCCCAAACTACGGTAATGTTCACTGTTATAATTAATTGTACTGTAGTTCTGTTGTTGAAAAACAATATAAAAAATTGTGAACATGTGGCATCAACAGGCTTTTCAAAGCTATTATGAATTTCAATATTGCAACCTTAACATCTTGTGTTCTAATACAGTTGTGTTACCCACAAATGTATTCATATTAAAGTTTTTAATTGGTTGAACTAAATATTTGATGATATCTACATCATCTTACAAAAGAAAAAGTTTTCTGTTTTGCTATTAATAGTCACCAATTTTCCAAATGTATAGTTCTACCTAATGGTAGTAGCAAAAACAAAACAAAAGAAAAAACAAAACCAACCAACTAAACAAACAAGCAAACACACAACAACAACAACAACAAAAATAGGCTATGCACATTATTGTAAACGGAAACTGGGTCTCCCATTGCATTGGCTCTCTTTTGCTTCCAAGCTTCTGGGGACCCAGGTAGGACATGGCTGAGTATCTGAAACAGCTGAGAACCTGAGCCCAGGACAGCAATGATTTGTGGCCACTCCAGAAGGACTTAACTTTTGTATCTGGATGTGGCTAAGGATAAGTAATGAGTTTAGGGTAGTGGTTCTAGGAAGTAGTTCAGTGGCTTCAGCTGACTTCTTCAACAGAAGTGGCAACACTTGTTCATTCCTAAATAAGTCTGAAAATACGATGAATTGAAATTTCCCTCTCTATCCCAGTATTAGAGATTAAACCTCTGTCTTTGTGCATGCTAACTAAGTGCTCTGCTGATCAGTGACATCTCCAGCTCAATGTCCTGAATTCTTTCCTGGTACAAGAACAAGAACCTAGCTCAGCAGGAAGAATCCATACCTTCATTCTCTCTCTCTCTCTGCCCTTGACTGCAGCTGTCATGAGATCTGCTGTCACAAGCTCCTGCCCATGTGACTTCTCAGATACGGAATATAACCTAGAATTCTGAGCTAAAATAAAAACCTTTCTCTCATTAGTTGCTTTGTGTCCGGGTATTTCATGACAGCAACAGAAATGAAACTAAAATTGACACTAATCTCAGTGACATGGCTCCACCATTATAATGCTATTTGATCCTAGTTCCTTAGGAACCCTTCAATATACCCATGTTAGAGTTAGACTTTCAACATATCATTCTGGAGAAATCCACATATAAAAAGTCCCATCTTTAGCAGATAGAAAAGCATCTGAATCATTAGCTCCTAGAAGGTTCTAAGTCAAGACTTGGTTTCTATTACAGTCCAAAAGACAACCATGTTCTAAGACAAGAAAACTTCGGGCTGTATTTATAAACTAGCTAGAGGGAGATCATTCTTAAAATTGTAACAAATAAACAATTCAGTGAAGAAAACTAGACAATGAGGTACTGAAAAGAAATCCAGGAGAGAAGGGTCTGAGAAAAAGCAAGACTCAGAGGTATAATAGAATGGAATACATAAAAAATGTTAACATATCAAAAAATAATTTTATCATTAATCTGAAAATCTGTCAACACTGCCCTGAGCTGTAATTATTCAGAAAGGTTTTAAGACTTTGAAAGGTCAAGTTGTTATACTCAGGATTAGCATGTGGCAAAGTGTTTTGACATTTGAGTAATAATTGACTTATAAGTAATTTTATCCCCAGAGTGAAGTGTCGGCATATTAACATACTGGTTTAAATATGAAGCTAAACTTCTCATTTTAGATGCTAATAGCAGAACTACACTCAGTCTCTTCTCAGAAATGTACAGCACATGTGCTGGAAATGTACAAACTGAAAATCCGTATTTAACAAGAAGTTTAGATTTTCTGTTTTATAGATGATGTAAGTTTTTGATTCTGATTTCATATACAAGAAGAGCAGGCAATATTTCCTTAAAAAAATACAAGTAAAATTTAAAAATTTCTTCGCAAGGAACAGCAACAAAACAAATTCGTGTGGCATAGTTGTTCATGTAACATAACCTAGAATTCATATAGTTATTTTTTATGATTTAAATAATAGGTACAATGATTTAAATAATAATTATAATGAGTAATAAACAGTTTAAAAGTTATGTATTTTATCTCACTGTTAAATTAAAACTTTCCAGCCTTAACCAAATAGGTGTTAATTTTTTAAAAACATTTCCATTTAATCTACTGTAAATAAGGTAAGAAAAAGCTTATCTGATAAAACAACGAATAACAGGTAACAACCTTAGACTTACTGTGTGGTATTTGTGCTTCCTTCACCTCTCTCCATTCCTGATTCTGAGCCACCCACACATACACACCAAGTTCTTGACATTGCAAGTCTTCCTGCATCTGAGCGCTATAAAGGCTTTGAGTTAATTATAAGTTTATTTTAATTTTTTGTTTGCTTTAAAGAATTAAATCATTTATTTTTTTTCTCCCCTGACCTTCACATTTTTATTCTCCAAAGTATGCTTGAGTAGAAAATAATCTGGCAAAATCCACAGTCATGATCCTCTGATCACTCGTAATCAACTGCCAACAAAACAAGAAGGCTCCTTACTCCAGAGCTCTAATTATGTCAGCCTTGCTTACTATGGAAATATGCAAAAACTGCCACTATATATCACTTAAGAAAAAAATTGCTCAAATATTCATATGCATCTATACATATGTACGCTCCTAACATTTAAAAACATTTTATAGGTAGAAATCATACCTTCAAATATGTTAGCAAATTGAGTAAGTGCAGACATGTCAATTGAGAGGTTAAAATTTTCAAACTGTACTGTGGGAATTTGGCCTTTAGTTGAACTTAATGGGAGACCAGCTCCCAGAACTTAGAAGAATGGGAGACCAGCTCCCAGAACTTAGAAACAATGGGAGACCAGCTCCCAGAGCTTAGAAACCAGAGCGACCTGGCAGGAAAAAAAGAAAAATGAGGTAACAAACAATTGCCAGATGGCTAACCTACTTCTGAACCCTAGCATAAGCCAGCACCAATCAGAGACCACCCCGTACTTTCCTCTGTCTTAGTTTCCCCTTTTTCCCCAGCAACTGTGTAGGTATAAAAACCTGTTTAAACTTTTGCTTGGGGCTAGACTCCTCTACCCCTGCATGGGATATGAGTCTCGCCCAGCGCTGAATAAAAGAACCTCTTGCTGATTGCATCAAGTACATGTCTTGGTGGTGTTTGGGGTCGTCGTTCCCGAGCACTGAGTGTGGGGTCCTTCCCCCCATTTTTCAACAGCCCTTACACAATAACAGAAGAAACTAATTTTCAAACAAAATCTGCCAGCTGTGTCAGGAAAGTAAAGCTTCATGGAGGACCAATGAGAAGCATAAAGTAGAGATGAATCTATCCTGAGTAGATTACTTCATAATGCACATGTTATGAATGGCATTACTAGTATAGACTATGAGCCCACAATACTGTTTACCTGGTAAAACATTCCTTCAAATAACCAAAGAGGGAAAATAAAATCACCTAGAACACACAAAAGTAGCTAATCCAAAGGAGAGGGTTTCATGTATATATAGCATAATTTACATTGAATTGACAAGCTATGTCAACGACACTATAGAGCTGGTTTAGAAAACACATTATACTGAAAAAGGTGGCTACTAGGAAAAAAAGATCAAGTGCCTGTGATCTTAATTGTGAAGGCCCATACAGATAAGATCTACAAAAATAAAATAAAATAATAATACAAAACTTAGAAAATAAGTTTGAATTTCTTTTGAATTTAAAATAATCTTTAATTATAGTCTCTCTCTGTGAGTGTATGCATGTGTGTATGTGCGTGCGTGCGTGCGTGTGTGTGAGTGTGTGTGTGTGTGTGTGTGTGTGTGTGCGTGTGTGAACATAAGCATGCCCAAGCATACATATGGAGCTCAGAAGATGACTTGCAAGAGTTGGTTCTCCTTCTGCCATGGGAGTTTCTTTGTGTGGAACTCAATTGTTACCTATAGCAGCAAGCACCCTTACCCAACATTAAGACTTCAATTTCAACATATTTTAAACATTTTTCAGCATACATTTTCTTTCAACAACACATTTCAGAATAAATATTCAGGCTAACATCTATAGTAAATAGAATCAATTTTCAATTTTTATCAGATAATAAGAGAATGAACTAACTATGCAATAGAAAAAATGAACGTTTCAAAGTTTTCAGTGAAAGATTTTATCTGGTCAAGAAGTGACATGGGAGAGTAGCCCCACCACTAGTCAATTGTGAAGCGTCATGGGTATGGGACTGCTGTCTCCTCCCATTCCTTGTCACCTGCAGCAGCCAGGGGAGCTGGCCCTGGGGTCATGAGAGCAGGTGAGCTGGTCATGCCCATTATTGGCTGCAGCCTTTAGGAGGGCATGTCCTGCACCTTACTTGGGCAGCACAGTAGAGATGACTCAGGTAAGCCAGCCAGAGGGCAAGAATTCAGGTGAGCTGGCCTCACCACAGGAGTGATGCCCTCCTTGCTCATCACCTGTGGTAGCCAGGAAAGCTGGCCCCTAGGGCATGAAAGCCAGAGAGCTAGCCCTGTCTCTTCACTTGCTGTAGCACTCAGGAGAGTGGGTCCTGGTCCCACGCCTGGGTAACATAGTGGAGCTGGCCCTGATAGTGAAGATACAG
>JADRCD010220903.1:0-28335 GCA_019843815.1 Montemys delectorum | reverse complement strand
AAATCTTTAAAAAAAAAATGGGTCCCAGCAAAAATGAACTGCAGAAATGATTTAAAAACATAGAGATTTTGGAGCTGAGAATCGAAATTACTGAATTTTATGTCAAAAATGGAAGAACAAGAAAGTCATGGGTGTTTGAATCTTGTGCTGAACCAGTATGTATGTAAAGTATCCTTTATGTATGTAATATGTATGTACAGTGTATATGTAAAGTATAATTTAACTTAAAAGAAAACATTGGTCACTTCCCAATGCCACATATATCTACTTCATGGATATCTAAGATCTGGATTTGCCTCATTGTCTTATGCATTCACTTCCTTCATCGTGAGACACTTGCCTCACCAAATGTCATCCTAGCCAGGCCAGGGCATTCAGAGGAGTAATGTCACCACAATGTCCCATGAATGACTACAGGATTGACACTAGGTGCATTTCTTGGACCTCAGAGTTGCAGGTTCATGTTCTCACTACAACATGATTTTTCTGATTCTTGAACCAGTCAAAGAAAGTGAATCTGCTGGTGAAATCTGATCAGAGTAAAATATGAAGATGGACCATGGCATTTCTCCTTCAGAGAAGGAGATTGAATAGACTTTTTGGTCGTCTCCTAGAATAGTTAGTTATTAACACTTTTGCATTTAAAACGTATTCTTTTCCACTGTGACTGTCGCTGTTCTCGTGGGCTACTTCTCCTAAGGCACACACTGTGTCCTTAGAATTCTGTGAGGAGGAGGAGGAAGGCTTGCAGAACCACTGCATCAATATGACATTTTTAAAGAAAATTATTTACTATCATATGGCAACTAAAGCCTAAACGCTGCACGAATGTTTAAGAAAGTATCTACACCCATCCGTGTGTTTGCCTTGTGCAGAATTAAATCCAAGAGCTTAGTTTTGGAGAATTAGCCAACTACCCAGGGCTAGTGGAGTCACAGACCTTGGAGGAAAACTTGCAACCCACTGCTTCACCAAAACAGCATAAAGCATAACTACATTCTAAATATTTGCCCTTATATATGCTGCACAAAAGTGTTACTCTCATCTCTCTTCAAGGAGACTTCTCTGTGAGACAGATACCATTACAGAAAACCACAATCAATCAAAAGAGAGTTGTAGATCCCAGGCTTACTGGACCAGTCTCCAACTTCCATACCTAGGGCTCAGGGATCATTGTGGAAGAGAAGGTGGAACGATTGTAAGCGCTGGAGGATCGGAAGTTTTTGTTAGATTGTGTCTCCTAGAAATGCTGGAGAAGCTATAGCCATGAAATATTACCATCATGGCTGCCTAGTCATTACTCAAACAAGGATGTCAACAATAGACAAGAGAATGTGAAGGGAGAAACTCCTGAGACCCAATGTCTACATCAACTACAGCAACTAAGGAATGCTGGGCACAGGAGAAATAGTCTTCCCAAGGAGGAGTATATCAATTGGTTATCCAATACCAAATGGTCAGTCCTGAAAAGACATGCATATAAGCAACATTATGCAAATGGAGCAAATTGTATTTGTGTATTGTGTATTTGTGTGTGTGTGTGTTGGTTTTCATGTACATATGTATGTACAATTCATGGAAAAAGGGACTACAGTTTTGAAAGAGAGCAAAGAGTGAGGTTTATGGGAGGATTTGTAGGGAGGAAAAGGAAAGGGGAAATGAGGTATTTTTATTATGATCTTAAAGAATAAAAAATTAAATATATATATGAGGACACACACTCACAAACACTTTAAAATAAAAAGACACATTCTTTTCTCAAAAACTTGCCAACAGAATAAGCAATCTTGGAAATAGCAGAGAGCTTGCCAAGTCTTGTCAGAAAGCTCTTGTGGCTCGATGCAATTTTGAGATGGTGAAGAACAAGTAAAGTAACCCCTTCACTCAACTTCCCGTGATTCCCTGCAGGGAGCTTTCGCTGCAGTTGTCAGTGTGCAAAAACTAACATAACATATAAACCCAAAGAGTGCAGGCACGTGAGGGCAAGTGTCTGTTCTCATGCCGGTGCAAATGACTGCTGGAAGACGGTTGGCGCTTCTCTCCAACAGCCTCATGCACATGAAGAATTAGGACCAGAGGTCTCAGAGACTCTCGATGACATTTTTATTCCACACAGTAGAGTTTAAATTTTTACTGAAGGTTTTCTTTTAGTATGTTCATAGATTTAAAAAAAAAATTTCACACCCAGTAAGACAAAAATCACCAAGAACAATAGTATTTTTCAAATGATAGAGTTTGATCCATTAGGAAGTTAAAAATTTGAGTTTAAGGGTATGCATGACCAGCATTTTCTGGAACTGACTAGAAGAGGGAACTATCAGACTGCCTGTCGGGTAAAAGTAATTATTACCTTTAATTAAATCCACATTGTGTAGGTACATGTGGATGCATGTGTGGTGACGGCGAGCTTCACTTTGAAATGGAAATGGTAATAAAAATAGACGCTTACTAATGTGGAATTGATGCCTTGCTTTATCTTCAGTGCAGTATTCCGCATGCTCTAGACAGCGAGCTCCCTGAAGATATGTTTGGATATGAATCATCTTTATACCCCCACAGTCCCTAAAACCCCATGCACTTAGTGAACTATTGCTGGATAGCTCCCTATAAAATACTCAGAACGCCCAATGCCTGCATTTAAAAGGGTCTAAAGGTGGAGTCTGCATTGATATGATACTTCTTCCCCTTGTAAGCATTTCCCATCAGCAGTCTCATTGATAATTCAGAACTGCTATGGAAAGGAAGCATACAGAGGATTGCAGTATTAATAAATCTAATTTTCTACTAATGCACTTCACCATCCAGGGACACACAGGACATTATTTAAGTAGACCTCAGAACTGTGTTTGGGGAGGAGACAGGTATTGAGTTTTAGACACTTTTGGGGGGGAACAATATGAAATGAATAGAAAATTAAACACAATAATGCATATTTATCAGAGGACTAAACTGAGAGGACTCACATAACACATTCGCGTCTTGGGTTGAAATTCAACAAATGTCAGCTTTTACCCATTGTTATCACTGCAGAAAATGTACATAAATAATCAACACAAGAAACATTGTTGAGAGCACAGCGATCCTCTTAATCACAGATAAGCACCAGAGAAACCAGGACTGTTACACATGCAGGATCTGTTCTTCAATGGGAGAACTGTATAACCTGTATCCACCCAGAAGGTGGGAAGTGAATGTTGTTGACAGGCTGGCTGACCTCTACACTATCTGTATGGACAGGGGCTCCCCCAGACTCACACAAATAAGGAAGGAGGTGCTTAAAAGGTGAGCTTGCCACTTTCTGTGTGACAGACCACACCAGATCCTTCCCTAGGCCCTAAAGATACCACATGGAGCCTACTTATCTCCACGGAAGAGGTGACATGTACTCTGAGATGAGTTTTGATGTAATTATACCTCTTTGTGCAAAGTGGATTCTGTTACACCAGGAAACTTTTTCTCCAAATTGTATTGTACTCAAACATGCCTGGAGCGAAGTGCCTAGTGTCCAACTGCAGACATGTGAATCAAAACCTGCTGCAGAGTTGTGTTGAACCAGACTGCCTTCTTGCATCATGTGATCATTACTCTGCAAGCCATGGACGGCATTTGCAGAGACCCACACAAAACATTTGAAACCTTTGGCTATCTAATAATCCATAAAGAACAAGGAAGTCACAAGAAAACCCACAGAGTCAACTAACCCTGGGCCCACAGGGGCTTACAGAGATTGAACCACCAACTAGGAAGCCTACATGGGACTGACTTAGGCCCTCTACATATGATATAGCTGTGTAGCTTGGTCTTCTTGTGGGACTCTTAACAGCGGGAACAGGGGTTGTCTATAATTCTGTTGCCTACCTTTGAGACCCTTTCTTCCTATTGGGCTGCCTTGTTTAGCCTTTCTTTATAGGAGAGAAGGTGCCTAGTCTCATGGCAATTTGATATGCCATGGCTTGTTGATATCTATGGGAGGCTTACCCTTTTCTGGAGAGAATCAGAGGAGGAGTGGATGGCAGGGGAGTTGAGGAGAGATGGGACTGGAAAAAGAGGAGGAAGGAGAACCTGTGGTCTGGATGTAAAGCAAATAAACAAACTAATTAATTAAAAAAGAACTGCTAACCTTTTGGCCTTTGTAAGTTTCAAACAGAAAGACTTGTTGACAAGTTACAGAAAACGTGTTATAAATTCTGCTAAACTATCCACAAATGCATTTGTTTACATAAAGAAAAGGACTCTGTGATACAGTGTCTCTGGTTATACTTCTCAGTGGTTTTTTTTTTTTTTCTTTCAGTTTTCCATTAGGTCCTCTAAGGAAGAGAATGTCATGAGCAAAGCTCATGATCCATTAACACAAATAACAACCAAAGAGAGAGTATTTCTTTAAAAGTGTTTCTGGGTTCATTGGTGCAATTATCTTCCTAGAACTTGAGAGGCCATCCTGGGCTACATGATAAGATTCTGTCTCAAAAATAAACAAACAAAAATATTTTAATATTGATATTCAATTTGCTGCTAAAAAAGATTTATTTTTTATTTTATTTTATTTTATGAGTGTGAGTGTTTGCCTGTGTGTATGTGTGTCTGTGTGTCTGTATACACCATGAGCATGGCTGGTGCCTGTGGAGCTAGGAAAACGGAGTTGGATCCCCTGGAATTCTGTTACAAAAGCCATCACATGGGTGTTAGAAAACAAACCCAGGTCCTTTCCAAGAGCAACAAGTGTTCTTGTTCACTTGGTCGCCTCTCAACCCCCTTCTTAATGCTATTTTCTGTGTGTGTTTCCATCGTCTGATTTTTAACACAGTGGTATTTATATTTTCTCATTTACAAAATTTACTTCATATTTTTTTGTTTGTTTGTTTCCTGTTCAGGGGCGGAGGTAGGGTCTCTCTATGTGGCCCTGGCTGTCCTAGATCTCACTATGTAAACCAAACTGGCCTCTAACTCACAGAGATCCTCCTGCCTCTGCCTCCTGAGTGTGGAGATTAAAAGCTCAGGCCAGTATGCCCAGCTTACTTCATAATTTATTAGGGTCAGATATTATGAATTTACATTGTTGGCCAATGGGTCATAAATTATTTGAAGTCTTGGATTTTGCCCAGGTAGCACATTTAATCAGTTACATCCACTCAGTTTTAATATTTTAGGCATAAGGAACCTATTAGTCAAGGGCTAAGTTATTCCTGATGCCTTTGTGATGTGTTTGTGAGACGTCCACCTGATGACCATGTGCTGTTAGAGCTTCCCACCCACAAAGATGGAAACCAAAGCGTTCTAACTTTCTGATGTTCAGAAAACTTTTCTTCTCTCTTTGGCTGTATTTTCTTACTTTTCTGAGAAACAAGATAATTCAGTTATCTTCAAAGTTGATCTCTTTTGTGAACAGGAAGTGAAATATATTAAATTAGAAACTCTGGTCAAGGGCCTGAAGTTAACAGTTTAATCGGTGGAGTCCCTGTTTGGAGGTGATCTACATTGGACTCCAGAGGATCTTGAAAAAGTTGGAGTTAGCTTGGTAGGTGTCATAATGATGTGAGTTCTCTACTACTCAGACCAAATTTTACAATTTAAACATTCATCTCCATTCATGAGAACATGTGTGGTGGAATGCAAAAAAGCCTCCTGGGAAATATTTGGCTTTTTCTTCTTTATGTACTTTCCCCTTGCTCTCATATCTATACATGCATACATATGTATGTGTGTGTGTGTGTGTGTGTGTGTGTGTGTGCTCCTCAGACACATACATGCATAAATGTATGTGTGTGCTCCTCATACCTATATATGCATATATATGTGTGCATGTTCCTCATACCTATATATTCATATAAGTATGTATGTGCTCCTCATTCCTATGTATGCATATATATGTATGTGTCTGCTCCTCATATCTATGAATGCAAATGTATGTATGTGTGTGCATGTTCCTCATCCCTATATAGGCATATATATGTATGTATGCATATTCTTTATACCTATATAGGCATATATGTGTATATATATATATATATATATGTGTGTGTGTGTGTGTGTGTGTGTGTGTGTGTGTGTGTTCTTCTTTTCCTCTTGACATCTAGTTGTACATCTAGTTCTGGGTAGTGACTTGAATCAAGTAAATATATGAATGATTATTGAGCTTCCTCGATGTGCTGTAACTTTGTGGCCTCATTTGTTTTGTACGATATTTAGCTAAGTCTTAGTAGGTTACAAGTTTCCCAAGACTGCACACATGGCAGGTGGTCGAGCCAGGATCTGAACCTACACCTACCTGTTGGCAAAGCTGGGCTTTAATTCATTTATTTGCTTCCTCCTGGGAGTAGGTTGGTGAGATCCTGGATCCTTTGGTCCAGCATTCGATCTATTTTCCAGCCTATAAAAAAAATCTAACCCTTACCCTTGCCTTTCCCTATGCTAATTATCAAAATGAGTCTATAAGGAAATTTTACATTGTAAATGTGGTGTTACCTTTCTCTATTTGTATTTTTGTGTACAAATTGTATATTTATTTGTAGAATACTCTATAGAGCCATGGTTTGAAGTGTTTTGTTTAATATTGACTTAGATTTGGAAATCAGATTATATTCTGTGGGTTAGTAACCTTGAAATTCTATTTCTTCCCTCCCTTGTCTGTGTTGGGAGCCATTCCATAATTTAAAATCATTTTAATATTCCAAATACTTCTGAACAAACTCCTTCAAGGTAGTTGGAGGTTTCCTTTAGGTGGGATTCTATTTTGCTTAATAAATAGCATTTTGGTTCTGAGTAGCCAGATTGTCTAAATACACAGTACAGATGTAGAAGCAGTCAGGAATGACACAGGAGTTTTCATGGAGAAGAGAAGAGAGAAGGAAGGTCATCACTGGCCTTTCGCCTGTCTTCATGTTTCTTTAAGTCTGGAGTCTTCTAGTCACATTCCACCTGCCTCTGTTCTAGCCCTGTGTCAGCGGGACCGACAGCACTCTGTAGACTCTCTGTGGAGCTTAACCGACCCACTTGTCTTTTCCTCTCTTCCTGCTCTGCAATGCTCTGCAAAGCGTAAATGTTAACACATACTTCTTCATGTGGGCTAGGTAGAGCTGTATCACCATACATAATTTCTCCCTAACAAGTGAGAGAAGGGTAGATTTACTTATGCTTGAAAATATTAAATGTATATATAGTGATATGATCTTCTAATGTTTTAGAATATGGGGTAACTGTTCAGGCAGCCGACTGTATGTCACTTCTATAATTTTGAAGTGCTTGTTTTCTTCCTGTATACTCAGAGAATGTTTTATTTCCCTCTCAAGTCTCTGATGGAGTTGAAGACTAGATAGTTGTAATATCACAATAAAGCTTAAGTTGTTTAGGACTTGAGAAGATGTTTTTAGATCTAAGAAGATGTTTTTAGGATGACAATACAAGTTAGGATTAAAAGATGTTTTAGATATGGACCTCTAAACTCACCAAGATGAAATAGATGTTAAATTATTTTATCTAAAAACTGCTAAGTTAAAACAGACTGGACTTTTTGAATGTAACTCTTACCAAATAGTTTTTATTATTGTTTCATAGTTGTTCCTCTTTTATGCTGCTTACTATTATGAAAAAGAGCTTTTTTATTTAGACAAAAAAGGGGATTTGTTGAGATTTCGTCTGCTGCTATGGATTGTAATGCTCAATTCTGTGTCCCAAGGTCTAGTCGCCTCAAGATAAGTGAATCCTCACGTATGTTAGCTTTTGTTGTTCAATCCTTGCCTCTTGATTTAAAACTATTGGTTAAGTAAAGGTGTCTATAGCCTGTAGCTGGGCAGAAGAGAGGTGGGTGGGGCTTCAGTTCCTAGGCTTGGGGTCTGAGGCAGGGAGCTTGAAGAGAGGGAGGGGAAGAAGGGAGAAGCGCCATGAGGTAGTTGGATCATGAGCACATGACCATGATATTCACACCAAGCCCTTTTCCTGGGTGGTGTGGACTGGCAGTATCAGAAGTCATACTTGTTAGGCAGATGGTCTCTGTCTCTGAACTTAAAGTGAATCTCTCTTTTATACAGTTGTCAAAATTAGAGTTCACTTTTTATAAAGACTGCTTTTCTTCTGTCTCGAAAGAAGACATCTGGATTTAGCAGTGGGACTTGCCACCATCACGGGAGATGTGGAAGTGATGCCCATGGGGTTTGGATTCTCCTGAGCTTCTGGACAATATCCCCTGACCTCCAATTGCAGTACTGCTTTCTAGAACAGCTTACAGAAGTACATCTGATGGAATGTGTGGTCAGGTCTCCTGGCATGGACAGGCCACCATGAAACTCCACATGGACATCTCATTCCACTTCAAGTCTTGACATCCCTCTCAGTCCCCTCAGTCTCAACAATGACATCACCTCATGTCCCATATGTTCAGCAGGGGTTTTGACTCCCAACTCATTTTTACTTGGGAATTCTTAAATCTCATGTGGAAGAGATGGACCCAGAGGTCATCACTTTATACCCATGCTTGGTATCTGTCTGCCACAGAATGTACTCTAACCACTACGTGCCCACCGTGGATAATGGACTATGTCAGAGTCCAGATGAGAGAAGTTTCAGTTCCCCTTTCTCACGTGTATATCTTAATATTCATTCCTTTGCAGTAACACAGCTTTGACGTAGTTATCCAGTCCACCTGGGAGAGGGCTATAAAGACATTGCTAGGGGAGTAGGAAACCATGACAAGCAAGAAATATATTTTATCTTGCTACTTATGGCATGAGAAAGAGTAGAACTAAATCACTAGAGTTCTCCCACCCAAGGGAGAGGAAGTTGTGTGTGTGTGTGTGTGTGTGTGTGTGTGTATGTGTATGTGTGTGTGTATGTGTATGTGTGTATGTGTGTGTGTGTGTGTGTGTATGTGTATGTGTGTATGTGTGTGTGTGTGTATGGGTATATATATATATGGATATATACATATATATGTATATGTACACACACACACACACACACACACACACACACATATATATATATATATATCATACCCATTAGTCTTTGACTGAGGATTGATCCTGTAGTATTCATTTTCCAGGGCCCTTCTCTCCAACTGCTCTGGATCGAAGCAGAGCAGATTTGGTACACAGAGAACAGTATCAGACAAAGAGGAGAAAGTGCTGCTGTTGCAAGCCAGGCTAGCACCAGTAGATGGCTGGGGGTGAGGGGCTATGGCTGTAACATTGGAGGCATCTGCCATAGTCCCTTCTTGGCACCACTTAGAAGCATTCTTGACCTGAGATGAGTTCACTCTGCTCTGTTCCACATTCTTCAGGTTTGTAGCTCCAGTTACAGTGCTGGAGAAACAAAATACTAAAACCCCCAAATAAGAAAGAACCCAACCATTTAATGCAAGTGAGTTAGTGGAACAAAGGGTGGACCCGTTCCAGTAGTTAGTGCACCGTGGTAGTGAAGTTGGTTATCCTTCCCACTGTTATGTATCCTAATTGCTCTTTACTTATAGTCAGCACCTCTGCTGGCCTAGGTGACCCACTCACGTTTCTCTCAAATCTTCCCTACAAGTTTCCTTGAGTCCTTATTTACTGTGGCTTTGTCTAGTTGAAGCTTCTGCAATTTTCAATTTCTTGTTTTTTTACATTTGTGGTTATCTGAGTCACACCTGCTCCAGGTACTTCTCTAAAAACACTTAAGTCAGCAAGTACAACTGATAACCATCTGCAGGCAGCAGTATAGCTTTTGGCTAATACAATCAGCTAGTGCTTACAGTTAAGTTTTATCAGAAAACTTACGACAATGTGAACTTGAGCAATGTGAACTGACTCGGATATGGAACCCGGATAAAGAATCATGACTTTTCACTGTGCTGTCTGGTATCAATCTTCTACTTAACTTACCATTGGTATTTTCTGGTTATATGTGTATAGTACCCATATATACTCCTCATCTAGATAGCTTCCTAGAACTTCAAGAGCAGTATTTGCTATGCACCTCCAAGGATGAAGGCTGCTTGGCACTCCAGCCCTTATCCATGCCCAAGTGCTTCAACTGAGACAACTAGCCATTTATTTTTATCTTTATTTTTATGTACATTGGTGTTTTGTGTGCATGTCTGTGTAAGAGTCAAATCCACTGGAACTTGAGTTACAGACAGTTGTAAATTGCCATGTGGGTGCTGGGAATTGAACTCAGGTCCTCTGAAAGAACACCTAATACTCTTAACCATTGCCATCTCTCCAGCTCTGTCATTTTTTAGTTTTAAATCCTATCTCTTCTACTGAAATCATGGATCACAAATTTTAAAGGAGCATTTTCTTGTGTAGTCTCTGACTTTCAAAGGGCAGATATTTGTTTATATTAACCTGACTCCTTCCTTAATAAAAGAAGTTTGTTTGGGTATGTTTTAGAGGGCATAATTGATGGGTTTTCTGGTCATTTATTCCAAATTGATTATAACAGAAGCCTCTGAATCCATCATCAATATGGTATAAAGGCCATTTTTAGGCATTTTGCCTTTGCTTGATACAGATCCTCATAATCTCCCTGCTTCTGGAACTATCACAGTAGTAAGGTGAGACTGGCTCTCAGATATGTGCGTTGTTAGTCATGGGAGAGTGTTTGAATGTTTGAAGTTAATCATGTAACATCTGTTTCTCTTCCACTAATCAGATTCATTCTTGGTCACAGTTATGTAAGTTCTGTGACATCTACCTTAGTTTGAACTGGGAGAGTTGTTTCGATTACTTTTCTGCATTAACAGTTCTGAAAGTATTTTTCATGGATCAGCACTATCATCTGGGACTTGTTAGAAATGCAGGTTCCAACATTTTGTCCTGGAACAAAAAAATCTCAACGTGTGGAACTGTCTGTTCATCTGTGATGGGACAAATCCTTCAGGTGATAGAGATACATGGTAATGTGCGAAATCCACCTACACTGAAGCCATGAGCCAGGACGGAGCATGGAAGCTGAGGTGTCAAGTGTTCCCTTGTAAGGAAACTGTTTCAGATGAGACTTTCTCATGGTCCAAGCTATGATTTTTCCATCATGGCGTGACATTTTCATTGCTCAGGCTATGATCATCCATTGTGGAGGTCGGGGTTAGTTCTGCTAGTAAGGAGTTTTGCGAGATTAATGGACACACCTAATCTTTCTTAAGTTTAGATTTTAGGTGCACTTCTTTCTCTACCAGGGTCATGACTTTAGCATAGAGAATTCCCTGAAATTATACTTTCAGCCTTATTAACTCTTACGTTCATGACAAGATCTACTACTGAATGGTTAACATAGACTGTCTGCCCTTTGGATGTGGAAGAAATCACAGACTTTCTAGAATTCAATAAAAATGGAGATACAACATACCCAAATGTATGGGACGCAGTGAAAGCAGTGCTAACAGGAAAGTTCATAACACTAGTTACCTTCATACGGAAATTGGAGACTTCCCATACTAGCAACTTAACAGCACCCCTGAAACCTCTAGAACAAAAAGAAGCAAATACACCCAACAGGAGTAGGCAACAGGAAATAATTAAACTTAGGGCTGAAATCAAACAATTAGAAACAAAGAGAATAGTACAATGAAGGCAAGAGCTGGTTCTTTGAGAAAAATCAATAAGGTAGACAAACTCTTAGCCAAACTTACTGAAAGGCAGAGAGACAATATCCAAATTAAGAAAATCAGAAATGAAAAGAGAGACATAACAATAGAAACTTAGAAAATTAAAAAAAATCAGTAGGTCTTACTTCAAAAACCTGTTCTACACAAAATTGGAAAATATTAATGAAGTGGATGACTTTCTAGACAGACACCCACTTTCCAAAGTTAAATCAAGATCTATTTAAACAGCCCCATAACCCCTAAAGAAATAGAAGCAGTCATTAAAAGTCTTCCATCCAAAAAATAAATAAACAAAAAGCCCTTGGCCAGATGGTTTTAGCACAGAATTTATGAGACATTCAACGAAGAGATAATACCAATACTCCTCAAATTATTGAACAAAATGAAAACAGAAGGAACACGTCCAAACTATTCTATGAGGCAATAGTCACCTTGATATCTAAACCACATAAAGCTCAATAAAGAGAATTTCAGACCAATTTTTCTTAGGAATATTGATGCTAAAATACCCAGTAAAATACTTGCAAACTGAATCAAGGAACACACCAAAGACATCATCTACCAAGATCAAATGGGCTTCATCCCAGGGATGGTTTAATATATGAAAATCCATCAACATAATCCACCATATAAACAAACCGAAAAAAAATAAATCACATTAAATTAATAAATCTCATTAGATGCTGAAAAAGCCTTTGACAAAATCCAACACTCCTTCATGTTAAAAGTCTGGAGAGATCAGGGACACAAGGTACATAGCTAAATGCAACAAAATCAATATACAGCAAACACATAGCCAACGTCAACTTAAACTGAGAGAAACTTAAAGGAATTCCACTAAAATCAGGGACAAGATAAAGTTGCCCACTCTCTCTCTATCTACTCAATATAGCAATTAGAGTTCTAACTAGAGCAACAAGACAACAAAAGGAGATCAAGGGGATACAAGATGGAAAGAAGAAGTTAAAGTATAAATATTCATGCATGACATGATAGTACACATAAGCAACCCCAAAATTTCTTCTAGTGAACCCCTTCAGCTGATAAACACCTTCAGCAAAATGGCTGGTTATAAAAATAACTCAAAAAATATCAGTAGGGCTCCTTTATACAAATGATAAATAGGTCAAGAAAGAAATTCAGCAAACAACAGCCTTTACAGTAGCCACAAATTAAAAAAAATTATCTTAGTGTAACTCTAACCAAGTAAGTGTTTGACAAAAATGTCAAGTCTCTGAAGAAAGAAACTGAGGAAGATATCCCTTAGGATATCTGAGGAAGATGGAAAGATCTCCCATGCTCACGAATCAGTAAGATTAATATAGTTAAAATGGTCAACTTACCAAAAGTAATCTGTACATTCAATGCAAGTCTCATCAAAATTCCAACAAAAATTCTTTTACAGACCTTGAAAGAGCAATTCTCAACTTCATATGGAAAAACAAAAAAACCTCAAAGATAGCTAAAACAATCCTTAATAATAAATAAACATCTAGAAGTAGCAACATCCCTGATCTCAAGCTGGCTACAGAGCAATTGTAATTAAAGCTGCATGGAACTGGTATAGAAACAGATAAGCTGATCAACAGAATCAAATTGAAGAGCCAGAAATAAACCCACACACCTATGGACACTTGATTTTTGACAAAGCAGCCAAAACCATACATGGAAAAAAGAAAGCATTTTCAATAAATGGTGCTGGTCTAACTTGATGTCTGCATGTAGAAGATCCATATTTATTACTCAGCACAAAACTCAAATGAAAGTGGATCAAAGACCTCAACATAAAACTGGATACACTAAACCTAATAGAAGAAAAAGTAAGAAAGAACCTTGGATGCTTTGGCACAGGGGACAGTTTCCAGAAGGGAACACCAATGGCTCAGGCCCTAAGATCAACAATTGATAAATAGGACCTCATGAAATTGAAAACCTTCTGTAAGCCAAAGGACACTGTCAATAGGACAAAATGTCAGCTTACAGGTTGGGAAAAGATCTTCACTAACCCTACATCTGACAGAGGGCTAACATCCATAATACATAAAATTAGACACCAACAAATCTAATAACCCAGTGAATAATGGGGTACAAAGCTAAAACAGAGAATTCTCAACAAAGGAATCTCAGATGGCTGAGAAGCAGTTAAAGAAATGTTCAAAGTTCTTAGTGGTCAGGGAAATGCAAATCAAAAAAACCCTGAGATTCCACCTTACACCAATCAAAATGGCTAAGATAAAAAACTCAAGTTTTTTCTCCACATCAGGATGTGGAGAAAGAGGAACACTCCTTCATTGCTGTTGGTAGTGTAAACTTATACAACTACTCTGAAAATCAACCTGGCAGTTTCTCAGAAAACTGGAAATAGTTCTACCTAAAGACCCTGTTATATTGCTCCTGGGCATACACTCAAAAGATGCTCCACTATACCACAAGGCTATGTGTTCCACCAAGGGCATAGTAGCTTTATTCATAATAGTAAGAAACTGGAAAAACCCAGTTCCTCTTCAGCTAAAGAATGGATACAGAAAATGTAGTTCATTTACATAATGGAATACTACTCAGCTTTTAAAAACAAGGACATCATGAATTTTGCAGGCAAATGCATGGAACTAGAAAATATCATTTTGAATGAAGTAACCCAGATCCAAAATGACATGCACTGTATGTACTCACTGATAAGTGCATATTAGGCATACAGTACAGGATACCCACACTGCCGTTCCACAGTCCCAAAATAAGCTAAACAAGAAGGAAAGCCCAAGACAGGACACTTGAGTCTCACTTAAAAGTTGGAGTAAAATAGTTATAAGAGGCAGGGTAAATGGAGGAAGGGTAGTAGGTGAGTGAAGGGATCGGAAGGGGAATGGAGTAGGGCTCAAGATCAAGTCCGGGGAGAGACAGGAAAGAGGGCCAGAGGGCCATGAAAGTGAATGGAATCTGCAGCTGACAAAGGTGGGGTGGAGGACATGCCAGAAACCTGAGATGGGGGTGGCTCCCAGTAGTCTATGGGGATGATTTTAGCTGAGACTCCTCTCTGTGGTGATATGAATCCTGAAATGGCCACCTCCAGTATCTTAGCAGGACTCTCAGTGGAGGGATGTGGACACCAACCCACGCACAAAACTTCCAACCCTAAATGTTTCCTGTCTACAAGAAAAGCAAGAACAAAGATAAAGCAGAGACTCAGGGAATGGCCAACCAATAACTGGACCAACTTGAGACCCATCCCATGAGCAAGCACCAGTCCCTGGTACTTTTAATGATACCCTGTTAGACTTGCACACAGGAGTCTAGCATGGCTGTCCTCTGAGAGGTATCACCTGTTAGTTGCCTGAAACAGATGCAGAAACCCACAACCAAATGTTGGACGGGGCTTGGGGAGTCTGATGGAGAAGATAGGAGACAGATTAAGGGCCCTGAAGGGTATAAGAATTCCACAGAAAGACAAACAGAGTCAATTAACCTGAACCCTTGTGGGCTCTCAGAGTCTGAACCACCAACCAAAGAGCATACATGAGCTAGACCTAGAGCCCCAGCACATATGTAGCAGATGTGCAGCTTGGTCTTCATGTGGGTCCCCCAACAACTGGAGCAGGGGCTGTCCCTATAGCTGTTGCCAGACAGTTTAATCAGTTTCTCTAACCGGGCTCCCTTGTTGGGCTTCAGTGGGAGAGGAAGCACCTAGCTCTACAGAGACTTGATGTGCCAGAGTGGGGGAATACTAAAGTAGGGGGGTTCACCCTCTTAAAGGAGAAGGGGATGAGAGAGAGACTGTGTGAGTGGGGAGACCAGGCACAGGGACAGCTGTAAAGTGTCTAAATAAATAAATAAATAAATAAATACTTTGAATGTAATTAAAACCAAATCTGATTACATGGAAATCTAAAATATGTGGAAGAAGAAAAAAAGGCAAAAGAAAAATCAAAACCAACCGAACAACAAGGCCAACAAAGCAGTTCTGGATAGGTAGGAACTTGAGCAGGTTGAGTGTCTACATAAACAGACACCAAGAAGCTGCAAAATTACAGACAAAATGGCAGCAGGAACTCAGAATTTTATGAGAAACAGGGGGTTCTCATAAAGATTGCTCAACAATGTTTATTGACCTGAAGCAAGTTTTACAATGTTGTTGGCATGGTCACAGGGACTAAGTCAGGAAGCTTTTCATTTCCTCATTAGGAAACTCGGAAACATTTGGCTCACTTGCTAGGCTGTGTTTCATGTGGTAGGACTTGCTTGTTGCAAAATATCATCTAAAAAATTGATAAAACAACATAATGTCAAATGAAATTCTAGATTAAAATGTCAATTTGAAACTTGACCCTAAAAAGAAGTCATCCCATGTCATTGTCAAACATTTAGTAGTTACTAGCATTCTCTCCTTCAACAGGACCAATTTGTGCATCTCTGAAGGCCAGACCCTGCCTTCCTCCTCCTCCTCCTCTTCTGTCCTACTTTTTTCCACTGGAGAGAATCATGAGTCCTCAGAGAGCAAGAGTTTCACTATGTTGAATTGGGAGAGAGTTAAGATGTGGAAGTATGCAATTTTGACAGAAGAAAGTCATTTTAGGAATGTCAGGAGAAAAAATGTGATAAAGATTCCACCTAGCAAAAGATCCACTGTTCAAATTGAGACCACTTAGGTAGTAAAATAAAATTATAATTATATACATATGTATATAGGCAAAAAATAAGAGTACTGAAGCAAACATCCCATGTTTCTTCTTTCTTGGTGTGTATTACTTGTGCAAAATGATGAGTTTCATTGTGGCGTTTTTCATATGTACATACAATATATGCAATTGTATTCACATTTCATGGCCTTCCCTCCTCCTTCTCTTGACCTGTCTTATCCCCAGTAATCACTATTTTACTGTCATGTTTTCATTTTAACATCAATTTTTACTTTCTCTAGTCTATGTGCATGGGTGTGGTGTCTGCATGTGTGTCTGTGGTCCTCATGCTGTAGGGATCCTCATGTAGATAGCAGATCCTTTGGAACTGAAATTACAGATGGTTACAAACTGTCATGTGGCCTCTAGAAATAAAAATTAGGTCCTCTGGAATTACAGAGACAAACTATGGAGCAGAGACTGAAGGAAGGACAATGCAGAGACTGCTCCATCTGGGAATCCTTCCCATATTCAATCATCAAATCCAGACACTATTGTGGATGCCAGCAAGTACTGGCTGACTGGAGTCTGATATAGATCTCTCCTGAGAGGCTCCGACAGTACCCTACTAATACAGAAGTAGAGGCTCACAGCCATCCACTGGACTGAGCACAGTGTTCCCAATGAAGGAGCTACAGAAAGGATCCAAGGAGTTGAAGGGTTTGCAGCCTCTTAGGATATGAACTAACCACTACCCCCAGAGCTCCCAGGGACTAAACCACCAACCAAAGAGTACACATGGTGGGACTCATGGCTCCAGCTGCACATGTAGCAGAGGATGGCCTAATCAGTCATCAATGGGAGGGGAGGCCCTTGGTTCTTTGAAGGTTCTATGCCTCAGTATAGGGGAATGCCAGAGCCAAGAAGTGGGAGAGGGTGGGGTTGGTGAGCAGAGGGAGCGGGGAGGGAAGAGGTCTCTTTTTTTTTCCCCTGGAGGGGAAACTGGGAAAGAAAATATCATTTGAAATGTAAATAAAGAAAATATCTAATACAAAAAATTAGGTCCTCTGGAAGAGCAGCCAGTTTTATCTCCCATCCTTGAGCCATCTCTCCAGTCCTGTGACTGCTTTTTCAAACTATTTCATGTCCGTGTATGAGAAAATGTGTGATATTTGTTTTTCTCAGTCTGGTTATTAGGCTTACTATGATGTTCCATTTCCTTCCCCGTGATATTTTTGTTCTCTGTTATGACTAAATCACACACACACACACACACACACACACACACACACACACACCACATATATCGCATATATATCAACATTCTCTGTTGATGAGGACCTAGGCTGATATCAGCATTTGAGTATTATGAGTACTGCCGCAGTAAACACGGCTTTCTGCAAGCAGCCTTATTGCGTGCAGACTTTGACTCATTCTGGTGACTATCATCAGTGGTACAGCAAAAGCATAGAGTAGTTCTATTTCTAGTTTCTTGAGAAAACTTCATAATGATCTTCTTAACGGCCAGGACCAATTTAAACAAAATAGGAATGCTTTAAAGAAGTTAAGAATAAGAAAAATCTTTTGTGGTTTCTGTTAGGTATATGTATAGTTTATAAGTTATAGCTATATTGTTTCTCTCTGATAAAACAAATTAATAATATAAATAAGAATGAATAAAACAAATGGTTTCTGAACAAAGTAACCATGTCCAGAAAGCAGTGGTCAATGCTACTGATCACCACTAAGAGGAATCTGTCGTCACACACAATAACAAACTAGACTCCAGTTGACTATAATGAGGTAGATTACCCAGATATATTTTAAATAATATTTTTAAATTCATTCTTTGAAAGTTTCAACCTTATGAGACAACCTTATGAGACTGAATTGAGAATAAATGTATACAATGTATTTTTATCATAACCATCTGATAGTTCCTTCTTCTCACTTCTCCAGATCCTTACTCCTCTATGTATCTCTTCCAATTTCATGCCTCCCTTTTAAGTCTTACGCATTCCATATAATTCATTCTTTGTCTCTAAGGAGAGGGATCTCTAGACCTACAAATTATAATGAGATGTAGAGACGATATAAATACTTTGCCAACAGCAGCAGGCTAATCTTTCTTTCTAGTACCCACACCCTTAGGTGTTCTCTCCCCTCGAATGAGGGCTTGACCCAGTCTTTAACATCCAGTGAAGAATATTTGAGCTATGAGGTGATTTCCTAGAGTTTCCTGTGCAGAAGGTATGGGTTTGATGTTCTACTGCACCTCTCTGAGTCTGCTGATTTCTTTGTTCTCAAGGCTCATGTTGTGAGTGGCCCTGTAGAAGCCCCACGTGGCAGGGAGACAAAGGTGGTTGCATTATAGCTCCACTGACAAATAAAAACATATATAGTCAATGTATATAGCATAGTGATATGATGCATACACATATGGTATGTAGGCATTATATAGTTCACAATTATTCCCATAATAGAACTGATCATGACATCACAACACATAGATATTCAGACAGAGGAAGAGAGGAAGAGGAAGGGGGGAGAGGAAGGAGATGGGATGGGAGAAAGAGGGATGAACAGGGAGAGGGAGTATATTTTTCTTGGGTTCCATTAGAACCAAAAGTGTGCTATAACTTTGATTTCATCATAGTAAAATTTATGTTAAGTGCTTGATAAACTCACAGAAAAGAGAAGTAGAAACAGCAGGAGTTGTGGAAGTCTGCTAACTCAGACAGCACAGGAGCCTTAGCAATTGCTGCCCAGTCTGGTGGCTTGCTACCTCCGACTCTGAGACTGATACAGAGGGAATTTGACTGGTGGGGAGTTCATATTCCTACCCCTGTGCTAGACAGGAAGGAATGGTATTTGATGGTTGAATTTGAAAGGAGAAACTAGACAGCTCCTGGCCATCTTGTTTCTATTCAGTTCCAGCTGCATGGAGCACCCATGCACATGCACATGCACATACACATGCACATGCACATGTGTGGGAACACACATACATTCACCATTGTCTTATCCTGACACCAGCATCCTGGCAACAAGGAGTCCACAAAGGGATAGTCCCTGGCTTGTGAGCCACATTAAGCCATAAAGGTAATATCTTAGTAACTGTCTCCTTAATTCCTCTGTTTTCTTTTTAATCAATCTAAAATAAAGTTATAAAGGCGGGATGGTGTTATTCCCACAAGATTGTCATGCCTTTAAACCACAGGAGTAGAGTTTAAAATTTACTCACAAACTTTTCATTTTTTGAATATAATTACTTATAAATAAAGACAATTTTCATGTTGTTTAACTTCTTGCCATAGATGAAGTTCCTCTTCTTCAGATCTGTCCATTTTCCACATTAGATATGGAGTCACACAACTTTGGTGACATTTTGATATAATTTTTATCACCATCTTCTGATTTCACTTCACCAAACTACTTTTTTTTCTAATTAATCATTTTATTTTTTTGTTCCCTTCAACAAACAAACAAACAAACAAAACAACAAGAACAAACCCCTGTTGCCTCCCCCCCTCCGTGCCTGCCACCCCACCCTCTCCCACTTATGGGCCGTGGCATTCCCCTACACTGGGGCACAGAACCTTCATAGGGTGGAGGTCCTCTCCTCCTATTGATGATCAAATTTGCAATCCTCTACTATACACATGCTGCCAGAACATTCAGTCCCACCATGTATAGTCCTTGGTTGGTGGTTGAGACCCTGGGAGCTCTGAGGGTACTAGTTAGTAATTGTTGTTCGTCCTAAGGGGCTGCAAAACCTTCAGCTCCGTAGGTCCTTTCTCTAACTCCTTCATTGGGGACCGTGTACTCAGTTCAATGGATGGCTGTGAGCCTCTACATCTGTATTAGTCAGGTACTGTCAGAGCCTCTCAGGAGACAGCTATATTTAGGCTGGCCTGTACCAAACTACTTTCAATGAACAAAAGTTCTTTTCTTTTGTTTGATAATAGCAGCCATGGTTATTATTGCTAAGTGTTGTTGCCATAATTTGTCATTTTTTTTAAGGGTAGTAAAATGAGCTGTCCAAGAAGTGTCGTGTTGAATCCTAAGTGCAGGCACTGTGGTGGCTTGGGTTCCTTTTGGGGACAAAGCTAGTGGGTTACATTTGTTTATTTGATGGTGGTAAGAAATAGTTCTTGGGCTGAAAATGAGGAAGAGGAGGGAGAGGAGAGAACGTATATGAAATGAAACCATGAGATGATGTACAACACACATATATCTACACCTATGTCTATATCTATCTATATACATATACATATATACATATGTATACACACACATATATACACATATATGTACATATCTATATATACATCTATCTATGTATCTATCTATGTATCTATCTATCTATCTATCTATCTATCTATCTATCTATCTGTGTGAAACTCAGTCCCATTGTGGAACTTCTGAGGTCTATTGCAGGATGACTTTGGGGACACCTTTCCAAAGGGCCAAGACTCTGGTACTCAATGGTACATGCTACTGATGCTCTTTAATTGTAGAGTGCTTACTTATGGAGTTGGGGCCTGAGTAGGTTAAGGAGGTTTGCAGCTTGCATGAGATGCTCCACAACAGCTGCTCCTAAAACCCACAGGGAAGTGAAAGGATGTGCCACAGGATTCAACAATCCTATGCTTCAGGTATGAACTGGAAAATGTCTAAAGAAAAACCTTCCACTGGCTGTATACATCCACACTACCAGTAAGTATCTTAACTATTGGCCTGGTGTCTTAGTTTCTTTTCTGGCTGAAGTGATAAAATACTTTGACAAAAGCAATTTAAGAAAGAAAGGTTTAATTTGGCACAGAACTCGAGGTTACAGTTCATTTTGGCAGAGAACTCAGAGCAGCAGGAAACTGAGAGAACCAGTCAAATTCTATTCATATCCAAGAGAAGAGAGTGATAAATTAATCAATGCAGGACACTGTTCAGCTTGACATCTGTGTTTTTTATAGTCCAAGATGCCTTGCTCAGGAGATGACTCTATCCACAATCAACATCTGCCTTCCTACACTAACTTAATCAGAGACTAATCTTAATCCAGACAATCCTCTTACAGGTGTACAGGTGTACCTGAGGGCCTGCCTCCTTGGCATTGAGTTGACCTGGTAGGGGTAAAAACAATATGTGCTTTATAACAAAGCAAAGTTAAATTGCTTGGAGTCCTTTTAGATTCCAGAACTTCCAGAAATATTTATGTCTTTACCCCCATCCATATTTGTGTCTACTTTTCCTCTACTGATCAAATCAAGCTATCCTTTCTAATATACTGACCTTGACGGATGTCCCAGGGAAAATGTTAATTAGGAAAACTTATGTTAATAACTGATAGAAGCCAACAAAGTCCTATATTTTCCTCAAATAGCAAGCAAAACTTTTGAAATGTTGTCTATTCTCTGACACAGATCTCATGGATATTAAATAAAACACTTTGCTCCTATAATTGGTTGTAAATGTTAAGGACCAATGGCATACTAATCGTCTAGCCCATAGCTTTTGAGGAAGAGCAGATTCAAAAGAAATCTTAGACACACCCTGTGGAGATCATTTATTCTTTGCATTTTGTTAGGTTTCCTATGGGACCTCCCTGTGGTCTCTATAAGATGGTGGGTTGATTTAATTCACTCATCTTCTAAATTATATTCATTCAGATCAATAAATGCTTAATTTCCTTCCATGAATTGTTACATTTCAACAAATTATTCAACAATTCTGTATCAGGTCAGTTTAAGGCTTGTCTTGCCACCATCTTATAAACTCTGTGGAAAAAGAAGTGTTCATGGTAGAATCCCCAAGCTTCCCACTGACCCTAGGCTCTTTTGGAAAAAGCAGTACCAAGTTAGGAAATGTAAACCATGGTGAACCTTATGAAACAGATTTAGTGGAAAAGAATGAAAATGAGCCTTAGAGGCAAAATAACGAGCTGATATATTTGGAAAGAAAATAATCCAAAACATACCTTCAACATATGGACTTGGAGCTCTTAACTGCCATTCAGAAACTATAGACTCTGAGAGGCAGTGCTGAGTTCATAGAAGGTGAATGGAAATCTAGTAACCTCGAGGAAGGGAAGGAAACCAACTACATCACAGAATCCTCATATAGGAGATCATGGGTCAGACATGACTACTACTTATGGTCTATTTATGATGTTTATAATAATAATAGAATTTTTAATTAGATATTTTCTTTATTTACATATCATATGATATCTCCTTTCCCCTCTGAAAAAACAAACAAACAAACAAACAAAAAACCATGTTCCCTCCCCCCTCCCCCTGCCCACCAACCCACCCTCTCCCACTTCGCTTCCTGGCCCTGGCATTCCCCTACACTGGGCCATAAAACTTTCCCAGGGCCAAGGGCTTCTCCTGCCCTTGATGGCCAACTAGGCCATCCTCTGCTATACATATGCTGCTGGAGCCATGAGTCTCACCATGTGTACTCTTTGGTTGGTGGTTTAGTCTTGGAAGCTCTGAGGGTACTAGTTAGTTCATATTGTTGTTCGTCCTAAGGGGCTGCAAACCCTTTAGCTCCTTGGGTCCTTGCTCTAGCTCCTTCACTGGGGACCCTGTGCTCAGTCCAATGGATGACTGTGAGCCTCTACTTCTGTATTAGTCAGTACTGTCAGAGCCCCTCAGGAGGCAGCTATATCAGACTCCTGTCAGCCAGCACTTTCTGGCATCCACAATAAAGTCTGGATTTGATGATTGAATATGGGAAGAATTCCCAGGTGGAACAGTCTCTGGATTGTCCTTCTTTCAGTCTCTGCTCCATAGTTTGTCTCTGCAACTCCTTCCATGGGTATTTTGTTCTCCTTTCTAAGAAGGAAGTATCCACACTTTGGTCTTCCTTCTTCCTGAGTTTCTTGTGGTTTGTGGATTGTACTTTGTGTATTCTGATCTTTTGGGCTAATATCCACTTATCAGAGAGTGCATACCATGTGTGTTCTTTTGTGATTGGGTTATCTCACTCAGGATGAGATTCTCCAGATCCATCCAGTTGTTTAAGAACAGCAACTGATAGAGGGCTAATATCCAGTATACACAAAATACTCAAGAAGTTAGACTACAGAGAAACAAATAACCCTATTAAAAAATAGGGTACAGAACTAGAGAAAGAATTCTCAACTGACGAATACCAAATGGCTGAGAAGCACCTAAAGAAATGTTCAACATGCTTAGTCATCAGGGAAATGTAAATCAAAACAACACTGAGATTCCATCTCACACCAGTCAGAATGGCTAGGATAAAATACTCAGGTGACAGCAGATGCTGGAGAGGTTGCGGAGAAAGAGGAACACTACTTCATTGCTTGTGGGATTTCAAGCTGTTTCAACCACTCCGGAAATCAGTGTGGCAGTTCCTCCGGAAATTGGACATAGTACTACCAGAGGACCCAGCTATACCACTCCTGGGCATATACCCAGAAGATGGTCCAACATGTAATAACATGTAGTAACACATGCTCCACCATGTTCATTGCAGCCTTTTTTATAATAGCCAGAAACTGGAAACAACCCAGATGTCCCTCAACAGAGGAATGGATACAGAAACTGTGGTATATCTATACAATAGAGTACTACTCAGCTATTAAAAACAATGAATTTATGAAAAGAATGTTTTTAAAGAATAAGAAAAATGTACTAATTAGAAGAAATGAGAAGAGTGGCATTCCTGACTTGTGAGTGTAGACTGAAAAGATTTAAACTCTAATATATCGTCGTGAAATTTGAAAGGAAACAGAGCTCAAGCATTCAATATCAAGGAATAGGCAAGACAAAGACCAAACTAAAGCAATTTTAAATTAGTAGGTATGGCATAGACTGGATTTGTCATTTAAACAATATTTTATAAAAATAGAATTTCCCAAAATAACATGATAAACTCGGTATACCTTAAGATGGTTATTCAAAGGAAAATAATATTTTAGACTTATTTTCAAACTTTTGACCTGGGTATCAGTTATCTTAGCCCTATGTATGTTGTTGTAATAGAACACTACTGACTGAGAAACTTATAAGGAAATTTTATTTCCTGAAGGTCATCTGGAAATCTAATATAAGGTGCTACCATTTGGTGAATGTGTGAGGATGGGTCTCTGCAGATACCATGGCCAGAGGAATCACAATTTGTATGATGCAAGAAGGAAGTTCAGTTCATCTCATCTCAGTAGCAGGTGTTGGCTCAAACTTTGAGAGTGTGACTTGGGCACTTTATTTTAGGCATATTTAAGCACAGTATAACTCAGAACAAAGTTTCCTAGTGTAACACAGTGAGTCATAATTACATTGAAGCTCTTCTCAAAGCACATATCACTTCTTCCATGAAGATGGATGCTAAAGCTACATGTGTTAACTTAAGGACCTGGGTAAAGATGTGGTGTGATCTGTCATACCACACCATGATGCCAAAGGTGCCAAGTGATGATGACCATGGGTGCCAAAGTCACTTAGATTAAAAATCGACCTTCAGCCCTGTTTGTGAGAGCCTAGGAATACCCCTGGCCATACAGATAGCACAGATGTCACCTAGACTATTAGGCTCCTTGGGCCCTGCTTGGGAGAATTTGGGGAAGCCAGATATGACCTGGGCCTGTAGATACTGCAGAGGTCACCAAGGCCATTTGTCACATCCATTCACAGCCTTCTGGGCAGAAAGCAGATGATACAATTCTTCTGTCGGAAAGGCAACCTTGTGTTTTTAACCTGGTTTTCCTACTGTTTCTTTGTGAGCCCAAGGATTTTGTTCTCCCCGTAGGTGAGACTCCTTTTTTTTTTTTTTTTAAATGATATTAGGCAGGATAATAAGAATGCAAATGAGCAGTAGCAGATGAACTTGCTCTCATATTGGTCTCAATTTCATGATTACCAGCCCGCTCTTGTGATAATGGCATGCATCTCTTTATAGGGCAGAGACTAGATTGCCTTAAGTAGATTGGGATAGAGGGAGGTAACATGGAAATAAAAAACAGTGATGAGCAACCTCTTTAGGATTGTTTGTTAATCAGAATGGAGGAACTCCAGAATCTCCCCAGAAGTGAGTCATAGGAGGGCTATGGTTTTCTAGGGAAGAAAAGGTGACATTTGGGGATGGGAAACTCCATCTGTCAGTCAGTTTCCCTGCAATCTTAGAGTGGTAAATGCCAGTAAAGGTTGGCTTGTTGACTGTCTCACCAGAAGGGTCCTCCAGTCTTACAGCCTGATGTGTTGTCAGCTAACTTCCCTGTCTGGAGTTTCTCAGTTCACCCAAGGTTTTAAGATCCTTGGCCCTTCACCGTTCACCTCCTCCCTCCTCCCAACACACTGGCATTGAGGATTAAATTTTCAACACAAGGACTTTGGGAGACAGAATTTTAATATATATATGTAATATATATATTATATATATGAATGTATTCATATATACATTCTTATTTATCCTCTTTAGCTCCATGGAAAATAAGAACATGTAAGCGACTCTTGAGGACCAACAGTCTCATTAGTTGAGAAAGTCTCAGTGGAGATGTATAATTAGTGCACAAGTTTCCCCAACATCTGTCCCATCATGCTGTTTAGTTACTATTGAGACAAGGCAGTGAACATCCAACAGATTTGAGCTCTGTAAAACATAGAAACATTTCTCAATATTTTTCTTTCTTAAGCAAATCACTTAATTCTTGTCTAGAGGAGACCAGCCAATATCAGGCAAAATCTCAGCTGAAAACAACCTGGAAACTGCTTGAGCTTATTTGAGACGGCTAGACCACAATTTAACTGTTTCAATACTTTGACTTTAAGTAACTGATAAAGAAGACTCGTTAGTCCCCCAAAGAGTAATGGACTGGCACTTGCTGTTATTGCACAGCAATGAGTACTTTGGCAGCAGGGAATAGATGCAGTCTGCTTACTTGGAAACTGTCTTTAGTTCAAACCATGTACATGATGAGCTTTGACTTCAGGTTCACTCTACGTTCAGAGTCATATGTTAAAACACCAATAAAACCGACAGCTAGGGGACCTCAGTCCATGTCCTATTTTTATGTTTGACAATGGTGTGACTATAAGCTTAGTTTGGGCTTACCTTTTCTGAGTCTCAGAGAAGATCTACTGCAATGATAATATGTGACAACTAAATCCTGTGAATGAAAATAGTCTTATGAAAATCATCTGTGGATACTGGCTGTCACTACTCTGGGTCACTGGTTGACCATGTTGCTTCCTGCTTGGTGAACATCCTCATGGGCTAGCTCTGTGTACCTTTCCTAAATGGTAAGTAAGTAAATCTAAGGAAGCTCTGGGGGCCATTAGCTACTTCATGTGAAGACCTAGACAGCTCAGCAATCACAAGGGTTAAAAGAGTGTGCATTTATGGAAGAAAATAGAATTTAAGATATGCCAAAGGAAAAAATAATAAGAGAACTTTCTGTAGATGACAGAAATGATAACAGATATGGAAGAAGAAAGGGGTGAGAAACTGGAGAAAACAAAGAATAAGAAGATGAAAGATAAGTCGAGGAGAAAACTGTAAGTGTAACCAATAGCTGGTGTTGAAGGGGAAAACAAGTAAGGCAAAGTTACAAAGGGGGTCTGGGTCATAGACAGTGCACTGAACAGGAAACTTACCTGCCTGGCATAGCGGTCTCTATTGCCACATTTTAACCTCCTGTGCTTTGCTTTGGTTATGTAGCAACCTATGAGCCTATGAACCTGATTTTACTGGGAGATATCCCTAGAGAAACCATTTGGACAGTAGCTCTTAGCCCTATTGGTTCTGCCTTTCTGATCAGAGAAAGCTCGAAGAAAAGGATGCCCGTGTGCCTTGATTACCAAATGAGTTGAGATAAATAACAGACTTGCTAATAAGGATGTGGGGTAGACTTAAGTTTTCACAGTCCATTTTCTCGCTCTCACGCTCTCGCTCTCCCAAGCCTGCACTCCTGCTTATCCATTCTCACAACACACATCCACACCCACACACGCCTGTCAAACTTTCTCTACCCAGATGGATAAAACGGGCTGAAGTTGGGGGTGCCAATGTATCCTTTATAATCAGTATTCACTGCCGCAGAGTCAGACAAATGAAGAGAAGAGGGAAAGGCACACTTAGAGAAAATTCAAGAGGCACAACACAACCTCCTTCTGTTTCTCACCCGTGAGTCATATTATCCTACCTAGGCGCTGGGTTCCCAGTCAGGATATACAGTTCCACCAGCAGTCAGAGGATTACAATAGGATGGTCTTAGGAGGAACAAATAAGAGGGTTTTTTTTTTTAATTCTTTTGATCTCCCAAAAAAGGTATTTAAAACATGTCTCCCTCCCCTCAAGCGTGGTTATTTTCAGTTGCTTGATTATATATGGACTTGGCTATAGGCAGCAAAAATATAAAGCCACACTTATGAATTGTATCCTTTGTTAATTTGCAATTTTAATGGATTTTACATTTTGGACTTTCTAGAAAAAGGAACAGTTAGATCTGGAGACCAAGTGGAACGAGGTTGTGGGGAGGAGGCTTGAAGAGAAAGGGACTGGCTGCTTTAAAGATGGTAGGTTTCTGAATTCCATGGGAGGTTCTTGATAGCCCCCAAGGCAAGAACATCTTGTTAGAAAAAAATTAAGTGCAATATAGCAATGATATTCTCAATATTTATTTACACATTCAATAAAAGGGAGAGTGCCTATTTGAAACTTCCTAAGTACCCAGCGCAGAAGGAATGTGGCTGGTGGCAGTGGCATTGCTTTGTCTTTAGCAATTCAGATATTATCCTGTAATGAAAAGCAGAATTTATTAGACACTGCTCCTGCTCCTAAACCTTCTCTCTTAAGAAAAACAAAAACAACATCATTTTCCATAAGAGTGGAATCACTCCACTCTTCTTTTATAGAACTTGCTCCATTTTCTGAATCTGGACAACTTTCCAGTATTCCCTCCCCTTTTAGACACAAGTCTAAATCATTCCAGGACTCTGATTTTAATCCACCTAGGAGAAAAGGGAGACAGAAATGTGTTACAGGGTCCCAGAACTCCTTTCTCCTCCAGTCGACTGTGGTTCTGTTATGAAACAGAACTAGGCAACACAGGTCCACACTTGGACCTTTTAGTTTGAATTTAGTAGCATGTTCTTGGCTTTTCTCCATTTTTCCAACCCT
>JADRCD010220902.1:0-21924 GCA_019843815.1 Montemys delectorum | reverse complement strand
TCAACTGAGGAAACTCAAATGGCAAAGAAGCATAAAGAAAATATTCAACATGCTTGGTTATAAGGGAAATGTAAATCAAAACGACCCTGAGATTCCACCTCACACTAGTCAGAATGGCTAAGTTCAAAAACTCAGATGACAGCAGATGCTGGCAAGGATGTGGAGAAAGAGGAACACTCCTCCATTGCTGGTTGGGTTGCAGACTGGTACAACCACTCTGGAAATCATTCTGGGGGGTTTCTCAAAAAGTTGGATATAGTAATACATGAAGACCCAGCTATTCTACTCCTGAGGATATACCCAGAATATGCTCCAAAACGTTATAAGGACACATGCTCCACAACATTGATAGCAGCCATATTTATAATAGCCAGGAACTGGAAAGAACTAAGATGTCCCTCAACAGAATAATGGATACTGAAAATATGGTACATTTACACAATAGAATCCTACTCAGCTATTAAAAACAATGACTTTGTGAAATTTACAGGCAAATGCATGGATCTAGAAAATATCATCCTTAGTGAGGTAACTCAGTCAAAAAAGATTGAGTACATACATAGTATATACTCACTGATAAGTGGATATTAGGCAAAGTATGTGGAATACCCACAATTCAACTCATGGACCACATGTAGTTTAATAGGAAGAAAGACCAAAGCATGGATGCTTCAGTCCTACTTAGAAGGGGTAACAAAATAATCTAGGGAAGTAGACAGTAGGAGGGACTTGGTAGGAAGAGAACTGGGGAATGGAAAAGAGGGGAAGTATCAGGTATGTGAGGAGATGTAGGAGATACACACAGAGGGCCAGGAAATTAAACAGAGGTCTGTAGCAATGCGGCATGTGCAACTGGGGGTAGCAAAGAGAAAGTCCCAAATGCTAGGAGAGCAGGAGCCTTCCAGGACCCCACAGGGATGAAAGTAGCTGAAATATCCCACAAGGGGGAGGTAGAACATGTGGAGACCATATCCAGAATTAGGCATGGACCCTTGGTTGAGGGATGGGGCTACCCATGCATATCCAAATGTTAGCCTAGAATTGCTGTTCCAGTCTAAATGAAGTACAGGGACAAAGAGTGGAGCAGAGACTGAAGGAAAGGCCATCCATTGATTGTCCCACCTGGGGATCCATCCCACATGCAGACACCAAACCCAGACACTACTGCACTCACCAAGAAGTGCTTGATGACAGGAGCTTGATACAGGTGTCTCCTGAGAGGTTTTGCCAGATCCTGAACAAAAAAGATATACCCAGCCATCAGACTGAACACAGGGACCCCAATGTTAGAGTTAGTGGAAGGACTGGAGGAGCTGAAGGAGACTTATCTGGCATCAATGGGAAGGGAGTCCCTTGGTCCTGAGAAGGCTTGATGCCCCTGTGTAGAGGAATGTTAGGGTGGTGAAATGGGAGTGGCTGGGTGGGCTGGGGAGCACACTCATAGAAGCATGGTAAGGGGAGATGGAATAGGGGGTTTGCAGAGGGGAAACGGGGAAAGGGGATAACATTTGAAATGTAAATAATTAAATTATCCAATTATAAAAAACATACAGAAGATCAGTTATAGTAGTCTGGTTATTTTGTCTACAGTTTAATGTTCAAATGATGCTAAGTTGATATTGCTTTTGGAGTATGTGGGTTCTGACGGAAGACGATTGAGTTAGATTGTATCTCCTGAGAGTTTATTGTGTCCTCACTCTCTGGTTCACTCACTCTCTCACCTCCTGATTGTCACTGGGTCTGGAGCTTTGTGCAACTACAGAGTCATTGGAGAAATGGAGAATGCAACCATTCTGGGGTCAAGATGGTCTCCTCCAAGATCTTACCGTAATGTCTCTGAGGCTAGATAGTATATGATATCTTTGAAATCCTTGTAGGAAGTCTCTGAAGGAAATGGACAGTTTTCTGATAAGGAAGTAAAAGACACAACAGATTTTCTAGGAAGAAAGAGATTCCAAGAACATCGAATTTGATTTAAAGTGTAATCAGAATATGAAGGCAACCAAAGACAGAAAACACATAGCTAGAGATGGCAAAAAACATAGATTATGACTGTAGAAGTTTGTGTGATTTTTTGTAAACTCGATAGTGTTCTGCACAATAGATAAGGTGACACGTGATTTAATCTTTACACTCATTGGTTATGGTCTTACTTTCATTCACTTGTTGATTGGGATATTTTAATATATATATATTCTTTTAGAAATGGGAATCTTTACCAAGTTCCATTGTCAGTTGGAAACTTATTTTCATCCTTTTTGCTTTCTTTCCTTTTTGAGACATGATCTCTATATGTAGCGCAGACTAGATTCACTCAGAATATTTTCCTCAATAACTGTCATGAATTCCACCATTATCAACATTTACTTCAACAACCAGCTTCTCTTTGTGTAGATTTTACATGATCTTATTGGTAAAATAATTACTTATGTTTTCCATGGGGAGTTTGACTTCACTTTTAAAAATTCAGCTGTTGTAAGGACTAATAGAGTCATAAATTGACTCAATGAATTTTTCATTATAAGATGAGGATGAGCAATTGAGGGCTAGAGAAGTAGTGTTATAGTATCATCTATAGTGTTTTCCAAAATGCCTACATTGAAAACCCAATCCTTAGTACTTTTACATGTCATTAGAAAACATTAGGAAGTAGAAAAATTAAAGAGACTGCACCTAGTTAGGAACAGAAGTAACTACAGAGTGTCTCTGGCGGGAAGATTTTTTTTCCGTTTTGTTTGTTGCTTTTTGTCCTTAGGACTTGGCCTATAGTACTATAGGTCACTCTATATTTCTTTTATTCTTTGAACAAAGCTTCTCTATTTCATGTACCCTCTAGCACTGTACTCTATTTCAATCCAGGTCCAGAAACAATACATTGGATTCATGATGTGTAGGTGTCTGTGATTCTGTAATACAGGAGAAAAATATCTTAATTTTTCAGGTTAATTTTGCACTATCTCCCACAATTCTCTTTTCCACTGTAACAAACAGTCTGTATAGCTCAACTCCCTCTCTCCCTACTAGAAAAACCCATGTGATTATATTGATATCACCCATACATCTCAGAATGTTCATACCATCTCAAACTCATAACTATACCTGACAAATACTTTTCACATGTCAAAAGTTCTAGAGCCTATATTTGGATAGTTATTTTCAAAGTTCAGTGAGGTTATTATTCCTGAACTATTAGCTCCTTAAAATGCTTTCTTTTTGAAGTCTAAAAAAATCCAAAGGAACAATTAATTAAGCCACAGAGTAGGAACACACACAAATCTCAAGGTGTACAGGTATTTACTCAATATGTATGATTGAAAGTTTCCTTAGAAGTTTTTAAATGCTTTTAGAAGGCTGCCATCCTTAGTACTGTAGCATAAACACATACTTTCATAGGAAGTTATAATCCAAAAACAAAATAATTTATTACTTAATGCAATCTAAGCCCCACTGATAAAGAAAAGTTGAATGATTCTGGAATTCCCTTCATATTTGCAAATATCATAAAGATGATGCTGTAAGAATTCAGATTCCAGATGCCCTGTAAACTAATGATTCACTTGTTGTTTTAAATAGAGAGGAACAGCTATTCTCATACTAACATCCAATAAAAGTGTCCTGAGTGAATCTTATATGCTCGGGCTATCATGTGAGAACTCGGAAATGTCTTTCAAGTCTCTCAAATCAAAGAGACACAGGCAGAAGTGTTAAATATCAGCAGAAAAGAGTGTAAGGAAGAGGCGGTGTTCCTATCAATCCATCTCAAAGCTGCTGCATGGTACTCCTGATGGCGATGGTCCTCTGAACATTGAAGAAGCTGCCTTATGACTAGGTGTTTGTTCTCACCCATCACTCTAGTCCAGGCCCCTATTTAATCAGCATGTTCAGACCCATACTGCAACGTTGTGCATCCGTATACAGTTAGTTTCTCAAAGACCCCAAGGATTCCCTGGATTCAGAACAAAGTATTAAAGACTGAATTGATTGTACTTTGAATGATGAATAATGTTGGATGGTTATATTAAAGACACAGATGTATGATCTGTGGTATTCAATATTCGTGTTATAAGGATTCACAAATATTTATGCACCATAGCTTATTTAGAGACTGGGACCTACATGTAGACAGTGAGGCTGTGGCCTGAATCAGAATAATTCTTCCCATTACTACTCAAGAAAAAAACTGAAAATAGCAATGTTTTCTGTTAAAATACTTAATTCTATCATAACTAGACAAAACTTTTAGGAACTATGGGAAATAGTATTAAATGGTAGAAAAAAGCAAAGCATAATATGGAGGACCACAAACTGAGCAAATATTGTACCCATTTAGTTGGTAAGTAAGAAAGAACATACATCTTCACATGGAGTCAGAAATTCACGTGACATGGGTTCTTGAGATTAAGGTGTTATATGTGCACCTACTGTGTATTTCCTCTCTGATCTGTAGTTAGCAAAGTTAAAGCCGTAAATATTTATGTTTTATTTCAGTGAAAATTGCTATGAGAAATTGTCCTTTTAACTTGAAGAAATTCCTACTCCAAAGTCTTCACAAGGGAAGGCATACTAGTTTTTTTTAAACAACCAAAATTATTTGAGTGAGTTAAAGATCTAATAGTTTTTTCTTTGTTGAATATTCCCGGACAGCAGGGGATTCTTCTATATTACTTCAGTATATCTTTGAAATATAATATTCAAAAATAGAGACTAACTACATTAGAAAGGTCATCTATAATTAAAAATGTTTGCAAAGAAATTCATTCTCTGGAGACATTCAAGTGGTTTGACCTCAGGTGTCTGGGGACACTGGGTTTGTGCTTAGTGCTGAGATGAGTAAACCTTACACCTGTTCCCAGCAATAACTAGTTCCCAATGATTTGCATACTCTCACTTCACAGCCTTGCGGACTTCTTCATATACTAGTCATACTGTGTGCCATTGTCATTGCAGTCAGGACTCACCATGAACATGAGGGCCCCTGCTCAGTTTCTTGGGTTCTTGTTGCTCTGGTTTCCAGGTAAAATGAACTAAAATGGCAAATTCCCTGTTACACTGTGATTAGTGTTGACAGGTTTTTGGGGGTATCATATTTTTTTCATACTTACCTATGTGGATATTCATTATGTCTCCACTCCTAGATGCCAGATATGACATCCAGATGATCCAGTCTCCATCCTCCATGCTAGCATCTGTGGGAGAGAGTGTCACCATCACTTGCAAGGCGAGTCAGGACATTAAAAGTTATTAAAGCTGGTACCAGCAGAAACCAGGAAAATCTCCAAAGACCCTGATCTATTATTTAACCATCTTGGCAGAGGGAGTTCCATCAAGGTTCAGTGGCAGTGGATCTGGGGCAGATTATTCTCTCACCATTAGCAACCTGGAATCTGAAGATACAGCAATTTATTATTGCCTACAGCATGTTGAGGATCCTCCCACAGTGATACAATTCATAACATAAACCCCATGAAAGCAGAAGTAAGAGGCATGTCTGCCCCATCTGCTTTCCCTCATGAACCACCCACTCTAAGTATTTCTCAGATGTCACAGTTCTCTCTAAGATTCTGGAGTCATTTCAGGTGTGATCTTAGGTGTTCTATTCCCTACTCATGTACTAACACTGGTAGTTTTACCAGGCTAGCTCCCTGTCTGGGCTTCACTGCACTTATCTCATGGACATTGTGGGCTTGTTCCCCAACTTGTCCACTTGAACAGCCCCTTCAAAGTATTGTCTGTCTTGGGCTCGCTCATGTCCATGGCCCTGGTTATAGGCTGAGTTCTTTTAGTTTCAGGCTCCCCATCCTGTAAGACTGTCTGCTCTTGACTCATGACATTCAGTCTGCCTTAGGCTTATGTATCTCAGGGAATGCTAGGCTACTAATCACTCAGATGATCATAGGTCAGGACAGTGAGCTGAGCATAGACATAGCCTTTATCTTCTGTGCCTCTTACTGACATTCAAATGATACAAAAAGCACACCTGCAATGCCTCTTGGAGGCAGGAGTGCACCAGTCTTGATCACTCTAATTTTATGCAACATGTAAGAATAAAGTCAGAAGACATAACACCACATTTCTAGGGTTCCAATTTTCCAAGTTATGCCTTCCTTTGACTATCTACATAATTTTAGACTGAGTTTACCAACTTTTGAAACTGTTTCAGGAATATTATCTGCATTACATTGATTTTATTAGTAACCTGAAGATAATATCCATTTATATCTCATTTATGTGACTGGATAGAAAGTCTAGTGCTTAAGAGAATTTGTTTATCCTGAAAGTGGCATGTGTTTGATTTTCAGCACCCATTAGATGAATGACAGATATCTCCTTTTTTTTATTTATTTATTTATTTATTTATTTATTTATTTATTTATTTATTTTGTATGTTGGAATTCTGTGTTCAGAAATATACACACAAACACACACATATACAAATAAAATACCACAAACACTCATACACCAGAAGATGGAATCTGATACCATTACAGATGGTTGTGGGTCATCATAAGGATGCTGGGAATTAAACTCAGACCCTCTAGGCCAGCAGTCAGTGCTCTTAACTTCCCCATTGTTGTCTTTCAGTTTCAGTGGACCCAGAACCATCATCTGTCCTTTGATGGTACGTGTCCATAATGTTCTTAGGGACACTAAAAAAATACATACATTCATTTTTTTAAAAAAAGCAGTTCACAGTATCAACACAGATATATGTTCTGTTCAGTTGTATGCATTTAAGATACAGGAGCTATTCTTCTACCCTCAATGTAGGTAGACATTTTATTGTAATTACTTTCAAATATTTATGTTGAGTTTCCTTGATTTATGAATTTGTATACTAATAACATTAGCAAACATTTTATTTCATTCATTTTATTGTTCATTTCTTATTGAATTTCTTGTATCTGTGCTATTGTTTTATATATAAGTGACAAAAGTAGACATTTTGGTGTTTTATAAGATCTGAGGCATAGATGTTCAATATTTCTCCACTGAGTTTTACATTTGCCTGAGCTTTCTACATAACACATGACAGTAAGATATTTTTGTGAGTAGGCTTTATTCTTTGAAGACTTATGATGAAGAGTTAATGACAGCCATAAGACAGTATAGAGATAATTACAAAAACCTTAAGTGTCAATGGAAAGAACTATATGGATAGAGTACATAATGGTGAAGTGACTGTTGTCTTGAGAAATATATTCAACTAGATCAGGGTGACTCCCAAGAGGCAAACAAAATGCTGAATGTAGCGAATCAGAGGGGGAAGAATTGGATGGGAAACATGAGGAAGAAATACAAAAATACAATGTAGTTTATTACCTTCCATTAAATCCCTGTCTCAACTTACAACCCAATCAAACAACAAGAATTTTTAAAAAATAAAATAACAAAATTTCTCTATACTTTCACAAGTTTTAGTGCTGACACCTTGTCATCTATGAGGGGAAATTATTTTTCTCCACTGACTGTATGCTGACATTGCCTTCCTTAACCATAACAGCAAGAAGATCAAAGCATGATCTTGTTCTCCTTCCAATGTTTTGATCTCAGTGAATATTTACTCCCTTCATTCCTCAGAAATTTTTTAACTTTTAATGAAAATGGAACAGGAAGCAAAGATCACATTTTCTTAATATCTCTTAACATGAATGGACTCAATTATCCAATAAAAAGAAATAGAGTAACAGACTGGATATGTAAACAGAACACAACATTTTGCTGTATACAGGAAACACACCTCAGTTACAAAGACAGCAACTACCTCTGAGTAAAAGGCTGGAAAAAGATGTTCCAAGCAAATGGTCCTAAGAAAAAAGCTGGAGTAGCCATTCTAATATCAAATATATTCAATATTCAACCAAAAGCTATCAAAAAAGGTAAGGAATGACACTTCATGCTAATCAAAGGAAAAATCTACCAAGATGAACTCTAAATTCTGAACATCTATGCTCCAAATGGAAGGGCACACATATTCATAAACAAAACGTTACTAAAGCTTAAAGAATGCATTGCACCTCACACAATAATAGTGGGAGATTTGAATACCCTACTCTCATCAATAGATCACGGAAACAAAACATAATCAGAGACACAGTGAATCTAACAGAAGTTATGAACCAAATGGATTTAACAGATGTTTACAAAACATTTCATCCTAAAACAAAAGGCTATTCCTTCTTCTCAGCACTTCCTGATATCTTCTCCAAAACTAATTATATAATTAGTTACAAAAGAGGCCTCAGCAGACACAAGAAGATTGAAATAATACCAGTGATCATATCAGATCACCACTGATTAAGGCTGGTCTTCAATAACATCACTAACAATGGACATCCCACATACAAATGGAAGCTGAAATAGGCTATACTTAGTGATAACTCAGTCAAGGAAGAAATAAAGAAAAAACTTAAAGACTTTCTAGAATTTAATGAAGATGAAGGAACATACCCAAATTAATGGGACACAATGAAAGCAGTAATAAGTGGAAAACTCATAGCTTTCAGTGCCTCCCAAAAGAAACTAGAGGGACCATACACCAGCAGCTTGACAGCACACCCAAAATCTCTAGAACAAAAAGAAGCAAGTACACACATGAGGAGTAGAAGGCAGGAAATAATCAAACTGAGGGCTGAAATCAACAAAGTAGAAACAAAAAGAACTTTTTTCCAGCTCCAAAAACAATTCAAAATGCTTTAATAGCTGTCCCTCAGGGCACACTCTCATCAAAACCCTTAAATAAGACAGGAACTTGCAGTCACCAGCTGAATACAACCCACTTGCAGGGAGGAGACCCTAAGAGCCTTGGGAAATACCAAGTCTGGAACTTCTCCCAGCACTGAGCAAACACAGCCTGTCAGGTCCAGTCCCTGCAGCTGCTTGGCTTTAAAAGCATACATTACACAACACACTGCAGGGTGTGAGATGCAGCCAAGGTACCTTACAGGTATGAATTCTATGTATGCATAGTATCCACAAAAGCAGGACCTGATTCTTTGAAAAAAAATCAACAGGATAGATAAATACTTAGTCAGATTAAGTAAAGGGCACAGAAACAGTATCCAAATTAACAAATTCAGAAATCAAAAGAGAGACACAACAACAGAAAATGAAAAAATTCAAAAAATCATCAGATCTAACTACAAAAGCCTATACTGAACAAAACTGGAAAATATGGATGAAATGGACAATTTTCTAAACAGATAATAGGTACCAAAGTTAAAACAAGATCAGATAAATGATCTAAACATTCCCATATCCCCTAAAAATATAGAAACACTAATTAATATTCTCCCAACCAAAAAAAGCCCAGGACCAGATGGATTTAATATAGAGATCTGTCAGACCTTCAAAGAAGACCTAATACCAATAATCATGAAACTATTCCACAAAACAGAAACAGAAGGTACTCTACCCAATTCATTCTATGAAGCCACAATTACTCTAATACCTAAATCACACAAAGATCCAACAAAGAAAGAGAACTTCAGACCAGTCTCCCTCATGAATATTGATGAAAAATACTCAATAAAGTTCTTGAAAACTAAATCCAAGAACACAACAAAATGATCATCAATTATGATCAAGTAGGCTTCATCCCAGGGATGCAGGGATGGTTCAATATATGGAAATCCATCAACATAATCCACTATATAAACAAACTCAAAATATATGATCATCTCATTAGATGCTGAGAAAACATTTGACAAAGTTCAACACTCCTTCATGATAAAAGTCTTGAAAAGATCAAGGCTCGTACCTAATCACAGTAAAAGAAATATACAGAAAATCAGTAGCAAACATCAAACTAAATTGAGAGAAACTTGAAATAATCCCACTGAGATCATGGACTAGACAAGGCTGCCCACTCTCTACATATATATTCAATATACTACTCAAAGTTCTAGCCAGAGTTATTAGATAACAAAAGGAGATCAAAGGTATATAAATTGGAAAGAAAGAAGTTAAAATATCACTATTTTCAAATGATATGATAGTATACTTAAGTGATCCTAAAAATTCTAGCAGAGAATTCCTATAACTGATAAATAACTTCAGCAAAATGGCTGAATATAATATTAACTCAAACAAATCAGTAATCTTCCTCTCTACAAAGGAAACAGGCTGAGAAGGAAATTACTGAAATGACTCCCTTCATAATAGTCACAAATAATTTAAAATATCTTCTGTGACTGTAACCAAGCAAGTGAAAATTCTGTATGACAAGAACTTCACGTCTCTGTAGAAAGAAATGGAAGATGATCTCTGAAGTTGGAAAGATGCCCTGTGCTCAGGGATTGGTAGGACTGATATAGTAAAAATGGTCATTTTGCTGAAAGCAACTTACACTTGAATGCAATACCCATAAAAATTCCAACTTAATTCTTAATAGAATTAGAAAGAGCAATTTGCAAATTCATTTAGAATAACAAAAACCCAAGATAGTCGAAAGGATTCTCAACAATAAAATAACATCTGGGGGAATCACCATCCCTGACCTCAAGTTGTATTTTAGGGCAATAGTGATAAAAAACTGTATAGTATTGGTACAGAGATAGGCAAATAGATTAATGGAATAAAACTAAAGACCCACACAGCTATGGATACTTGATCTTTGAAAAACTAGGTAAAGCCATCCAGTGGGAAAAAGGAGAGAATTTTCAAAAAATGGTGCTTTCTCAACTGGCAGTTACATGTAGAAAAATGCAAATCAATCCATTCTTATCTCCTTGTACAAAGCTCACGTCCCTGTGGACCAAGGACCTCCAGTTAAAAACAGATATACTGAAACTAATAGAAAAGAAACTGGGTAAGAGCTTCAAACACATAGGTACATGGAAATTTTTCCTAAACAGAACACCAATGGTTTATGTTCTAATGTCAACAATAAACAAGTGGGACCTCATAAAATTGCAAAGCTTCTGTAAGGCAGAGGACACTCTCATAAGACAAAACAGCAAGCAAGAGATTGGGAAAAGATCTTTACAAATCCTATATGTGATAGAGTGCTAATTTCCAATATATACAAAGAACTCAAGAAGTTAGACTCCAGAGAACCAAGTAACCATATTAAAAATGGGATACAGAGCTAAATAAAGAATTCTCAACTGAGGATTCTTCAATGGCTGAGAAGCACCTAAAGAAATGTTCAACATCTTTAGACATCAGGGAAATGCAAATAAAAACAACCTTGATATTCCACTTCGCAACAATCAGAAATTCTAAGATCAAAAACTCAGGTAACAGCAGATGCTGTGGAGGACATGGAGAAAGAGAACCACTATTTCATTGTTGATGGGATTGTAAGATGATACAACCACTCTGGAAATTAGACTAGTGGTTCCCTTGAAAATGGACAGATTAGTACCTCAGGACCCAACTATACCATTCCTGGGCATAAACCCAAAATATGCTCCAACAAATAACAAGGACACATTCTTCATTATGTTAATAGAAGCCTTATTTTTAATAGACAGTGGCTAGAAATAACCTAGATGTCTCTCAACAGAAATGAATAAAGAAAATGTACTACATTTATACAATGCAAAATTAATCAGTGATTAAAAACAATGAGTTCATGAAATTCTTAGGCTAATGGTTGAGACTAGAAAATAACATATTGAGTGAGGTAACACAGTCACAAAAGAACACATATTGTATGTATTCCCTGATAAGTACATAATAGGATAAAAGCTGTTACACCTCACAGGCCATACAAAGCTGAAGAAGTAGAAAGACCAAAATAAAGTGAGGATGCTTTAGTATTATTTAGAAAGGGGACAAAAATACATATGGGGAGAAAAGGGAGGAAGGGACTTGGGAGGGAGAGGTGAGGGAGAGGGGAAAACAAAATGTGCATGATCAGATGTGGGAAGACACAGGTATGATGTTTAGAGTGTTGGGGAATTGAACAGAGGTGTGTAGTAGTGGGAGATGGGGAACTGGGGTTAGGTACAAGTGAGTCCCTGATGCCAGGAAAGCAAGAGTCTCCCAGGACACAATGGAGATGGTATTAGCTGAAATGCCCAACAAAGGGGAGAGAGAACCTGTAGGGATCATATCCAGAGGTAAGTATGGCCACCGATTGAGGTATGTGGCCACCAAATCATCTCAAATATTTTAACCCAGAATTGCTCCCATCTAAAGGAAATATAGTAACAAATAATGAAGCAGCAAGTGAAGGAAAGGTCATTCAGAGACTGCTTCACCTGGGTATCCATCCCATATGTAGTCACCAAACCCAGACACTATTGCTGGTGTCAAGAAGTGCTTGTTGACAGAAGCCTAATATAACTGTCTCCTGAGAGGCTCTACTAGGGTCTGACCAATACAGATATGGTTGCTTGCAGTCAACTATCAGACTTAGCATGGGACTCCAAAAGAATAATTAGGGCAGAGACTGAAGGATCTGTAGGGGTTAGAAACCCTATAGGAAGAACAACAATCTCAGTCACCTCAGAGCTCCCAAGGACTAAACCATTAAACAAAGAGTACACATGAAGGGACCCATGGCTCTAGCTTTATGTGTAACAGAGTATTCCCTTAGCTGGCATCGATGAGAGGGGAGCCCTTTGGTCCTGTAAAGGCTGGACACCCCAGTGTAGGGAAGTGCTAGCGTGGTGAAGCAGGAGTGTGTAGATGGATGGGGACCACCCTCATAGAAGTAGAAGGAAGGGGGGATAACATTTGAAATGTAAACAAATAAAATAACCAATAAAAATTAAAAATTAAAATTAAAAATCTATTGATGGTTATTAATAGTTTATTATAGTAAAAACAACTGTGCATATTTGTGAGTATAAAATAAACTGCCTTTATAGTCTGTAATATTTTTCTGCCTCAAGAAGCTTTATTTTTCCTTGGTCTAAGCCTTCGGAGGGGCTCCAGAGTGGTTACAAAGCTGCTTAGTTGCTTGAGAGGTTCATTCCTATGGAAGTCCTGAGGCTAGCTGGTGCAGAGCCCAGGAGGTAGGCCTTTTGAAGACCAGGAGGCCCCCTAGTCATGTTTGAGAGTGAGATATTCAAAGAGATACTCACCCAGAGATGGCTGGGGCATGCATGTCTACATTTGCTGTGGCCCTGCAAGCCTACGGAGGTCTGTCAGGTGCTTGTCCATTGTCTTTATGAACTTCACCTCCTCATCCCGGAAGTGGTTTTCCAAGAAATCACAGAGATTAAGGTCTGGGTGGGCAACTCAGGGAATGAATATTCAAGTGAGGCTGGTTCAGGTTCTCGAGGATCAAGGCAGATCCCATGAACTCCAGTGTTTTATTGCTCTCATCTTGAGATAGCTTCTGCACATCCCGAAAGAGCACATGGCTTCCATGTGTTCTGCAGCTTGAGGAGATGTTCAAGTTACACTCTTTCTTCTCCTTGGCATTTTAAAGGCAAGTTCAAGGGATATTTTAAAAAGAACGAAAAAAGGAGAAGGAGGAATAGGAGGAGGAGGAAGAATGTGAATTTACAATGATGTCTGCTAAGAGGACTTTAATTGCCACATACAGACTTCCTGTGTGTCTGTGTGTGTCTGTGTGTGTGTGTGTGTGTGTGTGTGTGTGTGTGTGTGTGTGTGTGTAGATGTAAGAGCCTAGAACTTAGATTCCTGCTAAGCAGAAAGATCGAAAGAAGGGACAAATGGACAATGTAAATTACAAATTTCTAGCTGATTAAGATAGCAAACTTCCAGACCTTTCATTGTCTGATTTGACTGGAGAAAAAGTCCTAAAAGCCTTGCAGGCTTTTATTTTTCTGCCATCAGACCTCCCGTGTGTCTTTCAAGTTCAAGGCTGGATAGACATATTTGTCCCAAAGTTGTTGGCCTATCAATTTCCCTGTCTTTTTCAAGATGGCCCATCCTAAATTAAGACAGGAAGACTCCTAAAAGTTCCTTAAAACCACTAGATGTTGAAGAAACTCTGAGCATTGTACAGATTCCAGGGGTCAAATTCAGGTTGTCAGACTTGACTACAAATGATTTCTCATGAAGTCTTTATGCTAGCTGTCAAACCCATATGTCTTCTTTTATGTATATTATTATGTATATTATGTATATATTATATATACTATTGTTAGTAGTACATTATTATATATAGGAGGTTTAGTAGTCTCATCGGTATTTTGTTTACATTCAGCAGGAGAATTTGTTAAACATCCCTCTTAAGGCAGAAATATTGTAAGAGCTAGAGGTGGTGGGAAGTGTCTACAAAGAAATAGCACTGCCTAGTCACAACTCAGCTGATACACATACAACCTCATAAAGATTGGGATAGCTCACACAAACCTGTACAAATTCAAACTAGGCAATATTCTTTCTTGGAGAAGAGGAGGTGAACACAAAATTTCACTCCTACAAATGAAGCTATTTGCAGTGTCACCTACTCTAATGTAATTTCACAATCATATATACAAATTATATAAAGAAACTAAGAAGTTAGATGCCAACAAACAAAATAAACCAATTAGACTTAGGTATAGAGTTAAACAGGAGTTTCTCAACAGAGGTATCCCTAATGTGTGCAAAACATTGAACGAAATGTTCAATATTCTTATTCATCAAGGAAATGCAAATCAAAATGGCTCTGTGATTCCACCTTGCAACAATCAGAATTGGTGAGATAAAAAAAAAGCTCAAGGACAACATATTCCACTAAAGATATGGAGGAAAAGGAACACTCCTCCATTGCTAGTGGGAGTTTAAACTGGTACAACCACTCTGAAAACCTTTTGGTTAGTTTCTCAGAAAGTTGGGAATAATTCTACCTCAAGACTGAGTTCTACCTCACGACCCGGGGCATCTACCCAAAAGATGTGCAACCATACTACAAAGACATTTGCTCAACTATGTTCATAGCAGTTTTAATTGGAATAACCAGAAGCTGAAAACAACCCAGATGATCCTCTACTGAAGAATGGCTAAAGAAAATGTGGTACATTTACTCAGCTATTAAAAGCAAAGACAATATGCAGTTTGCAGACAAATGGAAGGAACTAGAAAACATCATGAGTGTGGTAACCCAGACCCACAAGGGCATTCATGTTACGTGCTCACTTATGAGTGGTTACTAGCCAGAAAGTCCAATAAACCCACGCTGTAATCCATAGACCCAAATAAGTTAACAAAGAAGGCCCAAGTGAAGATGCTAGAATCTCATTTAGAAGGGGGAAATAAAATATTCATAAGAGTTGGATGGAGTATGGTAAGGTGGTGAAAGGGGGAATGGAGAGGGGAAAGGATTGAGGTGGGACTGTCAGGTATAGGGAGAGCCTGGAGTAGAGGGCCAGTAGAGTGAATAGAAATCAGCAAAAGGCAGGTGTGGGGCATTTCTAGAACATGTAAGAGACGTAGAATAGCAAGAATCCAGGGAGTCTATGTGGGTGACTCTAGATGAGACTCTGAGCAGCGAGGGATATGGAACTCGAAGTGGCCACCCCATCTAGCCAGATGGGACTCCCTGTGGAGTGATAAGTACCACAGCTGACCTACTAAAGCTTCTACCACAAATTTGTTCTGCCTACAACAAATACAGAGAGAAATACAGAACACAGTCTGAGGGAATGACCAACCAAATATTTGGCCCAACTAGAGACCTATCCTATGGGGATGAATTTACCCCTGACACTATTAATGTTACTCTGTAATGTTTGCAGACAGGAGCCTAATTTAACTGTCTTTTGAGAGGCTCCATCCAGCAGTTGAAGGAAACGGATTCAGAGAACCACAGCTAAACATTAAACAGAGCTCACAAAGTCTTGTGAAAGAGTTAAGGGAAGGATTGAGGGACCAGGAGGCATTAGGGACTCTACAAGAAGACCAACAGAGTCAATTAATTTACCTGGACCCTTGGAATCTCTCAGAGACTGAAGCACTCTCCAAGGAGCATACATGGGCTGGACTGAGCTGCTCTCAAATATGAAGACTATGTGATTCTTGGTGTTCATGGGGATCAACAACTGTATAGAGTCCATCCTTGACTCTCTTCCCTGCCTGTGGATAGCATTCCCTCTAATTGGGCTGCCATGTATGGCATTATTAGGAGAAGTTGTGCCTAGCCCTGCAATGACTTTATGTCCCAGAGTAGGTTGGTATCTGGGGGCTCTGGGAGGGGGTCTCTTTCTTCTCAAAGGAGAAGAGGAAGGGGAGGGGATATGTGAGGGAGGCATTTGAAAGAGAGGGGCGGACTGCAATCAAAGCTCTAATGTGAATAAAAATGAGTAAAAAATAAAGAAGCAGAGGTGCAAGTTGGCATTCATGTGGATCTCTCAACAACTGGAGTAGGGCCTTACCCTGACTCTGTTGCCCACCTGTGGATCCAGTTCTCCTTAACTGGGTGCCTGTCTGGTCCCAGTGGGAGAGGATGTACATAGTCTTGTAGTGACTTGAGATGCCAGGGTGAATTGTTTATCCAAGAGGGAACCTCCCCTTCATTAGAATTAGAGGTAAAAGGTAGGGAGAGTTTGGGAAGAGGCCTTCTGATGACTGCAGGGCAGGGGTGGGACTATGAAGAGGTAGATCTGTGATCAGGAATTAAAATCAATCAATCAATAAAACAACAACTGTAAAAATAATAGTGTATAATTGTAGTGGCTATTCCTGGTTGCCAACTTGACTATATCTGAAATGAACTACAATCCAGAATTAGAAGGCTCACCTGTGGCCCTAATCTGGAGGCTGAGAGATACAAGTTTCCGACCTGAATCTTGACATGGAGACCTTGAGGAATAGTGGCTATGAATGCCAGAGGATTAACATAGAAAGCTCTATGAGTTCAAGATCATCTGGGATTAAAGGTGTGGTGGCATAGTGGCTATGAATCCTAGAAGATTAAGTCTGGAAGATCTACGAGTTCAAGCAAGGTCATCTGGGGTTAAAGGTGTGGTGGCACCACACCTTTAACCTGGGCCACACTTTTTGCTAGAGACCTATATAAGGACATTGGAAGAAGGAAGGCTCTCTCTCTGCTTTGCCTGCTTGCCTTGTGGGACTGAGCAACTGCTGGTTCCTTGGACTTCCATTCACAGATGCTGCTGACTGTTGTTGGGAGTTGATTGTTGGGAGTTGGACTACAAACTGTAAGTCATCAATAAATTCCTTTACTACATAGAGACTACCATAAATTCTGTGATTCTAGAGAACCCTGACTAAGACAATCATTAAAAACTTAAAATAAATGTTTTGGTGCCTGCTTATAATCCTGATGCCTGGGATATAAAAGCAGGAGACTCAGGAGTTCCAGGCCAGCCTATAGTTAGGGATTTGTTTCAGTGCTTTGCAGTAGAAAAGCCTTTCCATTTCAATTGTGAAAGGTAGTCTGGCATAGGTTTTATTCATAAAATTATTTCTGATTGTACTTTTTAAAATTAGATATTTTCTTTATTTACATGCCAAGTGATATCTCCTTTTCCCTCCTCCAAAAATGAAAGAAAAACAAAACAAAACAAAACCCCTGGTCCCTCCCTCCTACCCCTGCTCACTAACCCACCCTCTCCTGCTTCCTGGCACTGGCATTCCCCTATACTACAAATTTGGAAAAAATACCTGGTAACAATTATCTTAATTCCATGTGCACAGCTAAAGCTCAAAGCTTGAGTATGCTTTAACTCTTTTGCAAAGTACATGTGCCATCTTCCTCAGGATCAGTTCAATTGACTGAGTGAGGAAACTAAAGATAAAGGTTTACAGAGAGAGACTCTAGGATAAATGTTCTGGGAAAACTAGGTGACCCCTCAGCCTACTGATAGCAAAGAGTACCAGGTTATTAACAACATCACTCCAGGGTGAAAATAAATATACATTCCTTTTATTAAGGAGACAGCCCTGCATGAGTAACATTACTGTTTTTCCAGTGCTGATCTGTGAGCACTCATGCCCTCTACAACAAAGAAGAGGTTTTATGTCATTTTTGTAATCATGAGAAGCCTGTGTAACTCTTCCTTTTATACTGCAACATTAACAGGGGCATTTGCATATTGCTCTCCAGGGAGGCCCCACACTTACTAGTCAGAGATAAATGCTCAGTTGTCTGGTTTCTGTGACTGATCTATCTTCTCAGGCTGTCTCCTCAGGCTCCCTCCTCAAAATGAAGTTGCCTATTAGGCTGTTGGTGCTGTTGTTCTGGATTCCTGGTGAGGAGAGATGGAAGTGAAAGGGGAGAATGTGGAGGGAGCATGAATACTGAATCCATTGCTCATTGCATATATTCTGTCATGTGTGCGAAAAATGGGTTTTATCCTCCAGGATGGGGCTTCTGGTGTATATATTTGTTAGAGCGAGGTTCCAGATGGGAACATGCGCTATAAAGGAGATTATGACATGGATGGATGGGATGGTCTAGGTTACACTAGAAGTGCCTTGAGGCTTGCACTTCACTTTTTTGGTAAGAAGGAGTTTTAGGATATAAAACATTGTACGTAAAAATAAACATCATAGTTGAAACAAAAAATTCACAAGGATAATCATGAAGTTTGTGGGTAACTCTGTACTTTTCTCTCATTGTTTCAGCTTCCAGCAGTGATGTTGTGATGACCCAAACTCCACTCTCCCTGCCTGTCAGCCTTGGAGATCAAGCTTCTATCTCTTGCAGGTCTAGTCAGAGCCTTCTACACAGTGATGGAAACACCTATTTGTATTGGTACCTGCAGAAGCCAGGCCAGTCTCCACAGACCCTGATCTACTTGGTTTCCAGTCGATTTTCTGGGGTCCCAGACAGGTTCATTGGCAGTGGTTCTGGGACTGATTTCACACTCAAGATCAGCAGAGTGGAGCCTGAGGATTTGGGAGTCTATTACTGCTTCCAAGCTACACATTTACCTCACACAGTGATGCAGACCCTAACAAAAACATCCTTGATTGTAGTATTCCAGCTGTCAAATAAGTTACTTATCTGTGTGAGAGAGAAGGGCTGAGCAACTGCAGATTATGGGGTGCAGCTGAGGACATGTGGACTGGTTACACATCACTGCTCATTCATTTTTGGCTTCATTACCACAATAACAATTATTTTGCACTTGCCTCAGGAGAACAGTAAACAGGTGCTCTCCCAGAAACCAGAAAGAATGAGAAAAATGCTGACTGAAAACCCATTTGGATTCAACAGGCCTTGACTGACTGCTTTTCCAATGTTACCCAGTAAAACAGACACAAAGCTAAGATATATTTCTTCATTAAACTGTCTTTTTCCTATGCAATTACTTCATTTGCTGTATTTTATGCTTTTGACTTAAATTCATATATATCCTTTCAAATTCATATGTATACATATACATATATACATCTATATGTATACACACACACATATATATGTATATGTATACATATCCTACTTCTGTTTGCTTTTTATTTTTGTAAATTTTATCCAGTGATTCTGTAACTTTCATAACATGCTTTTACTGATAAACTGTTTCTTTTCAGACATACAAATGGTTCTGTGTAATCCATCCAGCTAATCTAACTGTATTGATCCAGTGCTTAACTTTAATTAAATGAACAGTTAGAAATGGGTAGGAATTTATTTATACTAGTATCTTTTGCTTGTTTTGAATATTTCACTTCTGTTCCTATTCATTTGTGGTTTTGTTTTTTATGTATTGATACAATTTTAGTTTTTCTTTCTGGTATTTGATCTTTTGGACAGGTGTTTTGCATTGAACTTATATGCGGTTCTCTGTCCTTCCAGGGACGGAATATTGAGATAGTACTTCATTAGGTATCATTCCGGTATGTTCCCCTTTTCTGGAATGTCCATATCATAATTATGTATTCATTCAATAGTGATTCACATGCTATCTAGCCTGTTCATTTTTTCCATTTCATTTAATTTTTATTTTAAAAAGAAAATAGTGATTTTTTTTTAAAAAATTGATTACCAATTATCCTCTTCCTGTCACACCAAAACTAGTTCTTTTCTTTTCTTTTCTTTTCTTTTCTTTTCTTTTCTTTTCTTTTCTTTTTTCTTATTTTTTTTTACTTATTCACTTTACATTTCATTCACTGTCCCCTCCCAGTCTGTATCTCCCATAATCTTTCTCCTATCCCAGCTCCCCTTCTTCTCTGAGCTCATAGCCCCCACCCCTGGTTATCCCCCAACCCTGGCTCTTAAGTTTCTGCAAGGCTTGGTGCATCTACTCCCAATGTTTCCTCTCCCAGTCAAGGCAGCTGAGCTAGAAGAACATATCCCACATACGGATGATAGCTTTTGGATTAGCTCTTATTCCAGTTGTTCAGAAACCTCATGAAGATCAAGCTGTATATCTGTTACATATGTGCTGGGAGGCCTAGATCCAGTCCATGTATGTTGTTTTGTTGGTGGTTCAGTCTCTCAGAGCCCCAAGAGTTCAGGTTAGTTGACTCTGTTAGTCTTTCTGTGGAGTTCCTATCCTCTTCGAATCTTCAGTTCATCCTCCTGCTTTTCCATTAAGGTCCCCAAGCCCCATCTACTCATTGGCTGTGGTTGTCTATATCTGTCTGAGTCAGCTCCTGAGTGGAGCCTCTGAGAGGACAGCCATGCTGGACTCCTGTCTGTAAGCATAACAGAATAACATTAATAGTGTCAGAGAATGGTGCTTACCCATGGGATGGATCTCAAGTTTGGCCACTTTTTGGTTGGCTAATTCCTCAGTCTCTGTTCCATACATACCTCAGGCCTGTATTTCTTGTAAATAAGATAAATTTTGGGCTGAAAGTTTTGTGAGTGGGTTGAAGTCTCTATCTCTCCACTGAGGTTCCTGCATGGCTACAGAAGGTGGCCTCTTCAGGTTCCATATCCCCAAGGTAAGTAACAGCTAAGGAAATCTCCATTGATACTTTGGTGCCTTTCTTATCCTAGGTCTCCATCTTGTTCTAAAGATTACCCCTACCTTCCCACCCATGTCAGTTGTGGATTTCCATTTACTCTCATGAACAAATCCCTGGCATATTAAAATCATAGATGTAAAGGTTTGTTTTCATTTATGACCCTTCTCCCTCCATGCTTTGAAAAACATGGAGAAAACATGTAGCATGACATTATTTCTTCATGACCAGAAACAAAGAGATTTAAAAGGAAGATGGTGAAATAGAAAATTGCCCAAGCTCCTGTTAGTTGGATCACTGACTGAATCATACATAGTCTCTCAAAAGTTTCATACATTGATGCCATAATATAAGAATTATTATGTTTACCTTACTCACATGTTTAAAGAATCCTAACTCAGGAATGCAGACTACCAGAGGCCTAAGGATTCAATTCAAGGTGATTTATCTGAAAGTTTCTTCAGACAGATTAGCAATATCAAGATGGAATTCTCCTTTATGCTTGGTACAGAGAGAGTCAAATTGCTCACATGCCTTTCCACTATAAATGTCTTCAGGTAATTGACACAAGTTTGTGAAATTCATTAAAATGTTACCAGCAAGGATAACTTCACGATGTGGCACAGAAATTCACAGACCCCTAGGGATAATCCAAGCCAGGATTTGTAGTATTCAACATATAATCTTATTAACGTATCTGAGGTTTCAAACATAGAGGTGATCTCTATGTTTTGTGTCTTTTGTGGTATAATCCTATCATCAATATCTGGTGGGCAGCCAAGACCAATGACAGTAGCCTACAATGTTCTTAGACCCTTAAGCCTTCCTGGAAAACTTTTGTTTTTTTTATTGGATATCTTCTTCATTTAGACCTCAAATGTTATTACTGGTCCTAGTTTCCCCCCACTCACCCAGTAAACCCCAATCCCATCCCATACCCCTTCCCCTGCCTCCATTAGTGTGCTCCCCTACCCACCCACCCACTCCTGCCTCCATTCTCTGGCATTCCCACACACTGAGTCATCAAGCCTTCACAGGACCCAAGTCCTTTCCTCCCTCTGATTCCCAACATATAGATCCTCTGCTACATATGAATCTGGAGCCATGAGTCCCTCCATGTGCACTCCTTGGTTGGTGGTC
>JADRCD010220900.1:0-12759 GCA_019843815.1 Montemys delectorum | reverse complement strand
ATTTTATATCCAGCTACTTTGCTGAAATTGTTTATCAGGTTTAGGAGATCTCTGGTGGCATTTTTGGGATCACTTAAGTATACTATCATAACATCTGCAAATAGTGATATTTTGACTTCTTCCTTTCCAATTTGTATCCTTTTGATCTCCTTCTGTTGTCTAATTGCTCTGGCTGGGACTTCAAATACAATATTGACTAGGTAGGGAGAGAGTGGGCAGCCTTATCTAGTCCCTGATTTTAGTGGGATTTCTTCAAGTTTCTCTCCATTTAGTTTGATGTTGGCTACTGGTTTGCTGTATATTACTTTTACTATGTTTAGGTATGGGCCTTGAATTCCTGATCTTTCCAAGACTTTTATCATGAAGGTGTGTTGGGCTTTGTCAAATGCTTTCACACGATCTAATGAGATGATAATATGGTTCTTTTCTCTGAGTTTGTTTCTATAGTGGAATGCATTGGTGGATTTCTGTGTATTGAACCATCCCTGCCTCTCTGGGATGAAGCCTACTTGATCATGATGGATGATCATTTTGATGTGTTCTTGGACTTTCCAGGAGGATCACGTTTATTTAGGATTAGCTGTACCAAAAAAAAAAAAAATATTTGACAGACTATGACGTGAGTTCTGGAAAAGCGTCTCTGTCTAAAGCAAAAGGAAACAGAGGAACTAGGACAGAAAACAAAGAAACCTTAAGGCTGTGACTTTGAGAGAGTCTTTTGATGGTGCAAACATCTGTTTCCACACAGGTTTTAATTTTTGTTTAATTTCCCAAGTTATTTCATTTTTCCTCAGTATATACTTTTTCCTCAGTACCTTAGTGTTAGGTAGCATGTTTGACTCAGAAGTCACAATGATCCGTGAAAGAATTAAAAAATTCCATGCTACTTCTTACTAGCCAAGAATATATATATGCCGCCTATGCACATTTATCTCTATAATTCTCCCAACCACCTTACTCTTTCAGATGAGCAACAAAGCAATTCAGTATCTTGTTCAAATTCACTCAGGTAGTTATTAGGAAAAACAGGAATTAACCCTAAGCAGTCTGTCTCTACAGTTAACTTTTAATTCTACGTTAATTCATTTCTGAGGACATAATTCCTGTCCTAAGAAAACTTCAGAGTCCAGAATGTAAAAAGGCATACATTAATTGGAATAAAATTAACTCAATGAGGTAATGGATGATTAAGTTCAAATGAACAACTGTGATAGTGGTAAGGAAGCCAAATCCCTTCAAAATGTTCAGTTTCCTTTTTAGTCAGGCTATTGTGATTTCTGAAACCCTATGTAAGTAGTTAAGGAATTGCCAGTATTTATTTAATTCTTTGTCTATCTATGACTTTCCTTAAAAATCAGTCACAATGTCAAGAGTCAACTCAGTCAGTGCAGGGTCTGCCTCTGAACTCAAACTTTTAAAATACATATGGAAAATATTTCAGAGTCAGACAAAAGTACTCTTGGAAGAAAGAGATGTGGAGGAGGAGATTTGCAAAGGCAAAAATTAAGCATTTCTATTAATGGAAGACTGAGTTTTTATAAAAATAAAATAACAGTGAAGTTTAAATAAACCCTTCCTTAGGAACACTCTCATATATGAATTGTAGAGGGGGAAAGACGGTTCTGGAAAAGAGCTTGCAAGTTCTTCTAGTACTATAAATGCATAAGGATGAGGAATTCCCAGGCCTTCAGTTTTAGTTACCCATACATTCCAGGAAGATACTGAAAGAGAGAGTTTTTGTCCCTGTGGAACCTGGATGTGCAGCTAGACAGAGCAGCCCTCCATGAAAGGATTGCTATGATAAGCATCAGACAAGGCAATAGTCTCAATGTTGCAAGATTATTTTGTTTTAATGTGTGTGGGGATAGAATAGTTAGTAAGAGTACTTGTTTGTTTATATTGGCAACTAATGGTTTTAACTGAATGCTGTCTAGGATAAATCTTGGCCCTTAACTTTTTTTCTAATCACTAAATTTAGTCCTCAAATGATAATTTTTATCTACCATATAATTGCCCTAAAATACCAGGTTCTATGAAACATTAAAATAATTGATATTATTAATCATATAAGAACATAAACTATGGTGCATCCTTTTAAATTTGGCAGTTCAAGCATTTTCATAATCCTGTGTGTTGTGAAACATACTTATAGCTCCTCATTGGCAAAATCACTTGCCAGAAATACATGATATTGAGGATGGTGGGTCCAACTCCCTTCCTTGTCTTCTCTAGTTATTTTTAGACCGGGTTAGGAAGCTGCCACATTCTCCCAGGAAATTCTGTTCTTTGAGCAATACATCTTTTCACTTCCTTTTTTTTATACAAGTATGGGTCATCAGTCTCAATGTGCATATCAATTTTTGAGTTAAAGGGAATATTATTCTGTAAAATAACTTAAAATACCTATATAGTTCATGGAAGTAGAGGCTTATGATAGCATAGGTAGATAGACTTTTTCTCTATACATAGTTCTTGGTTTGGCTCATCAGAACTTTTTGGATTCTGAAAACAGGTTTGAATTTCACATGCTCACAGTCTGGCTTAATTTGCCTCACTCGTGGCTATTCATGTGAGGAATGTTGACACAGCCATGTGGAAGCTTTAGAATTTCCTTTCCCCACCAGGATTGAAAACTAAAAACAATTTTCTCTGTCTAAGGAAGCTGAATCCATTAGTGTCACCATCAAAGACTTGAAAAATGCAATGTTTTGATTTATACTGCTTTCTCATTTAAACTGCCTCCTTGGGTTATACAGATGGTCAGTTGATCTCAGAGAACAAAACTTAACCAGGTGGTAAGGGTGGGTGCAGCTGTTTGTTCTGTTTTAGTGTCTCACTGGGGAGACGTCAATGGAACTGGCACCTGCTGCACAGCTTAGCTACAAAATTTGTCTTTTCTCTCTATACAGTTTAAAGGTCTGGTTAGCAGAAAGGCTCATTCTCATGCAGAAAGAACATAACTAACTATACCTGAATGTTCACTTCAGTGATCTATGTCAATTTTCTGCTCTCCTAATTTAGCCTGTGGAGATTCTTGCCCTGTGGTCCTACAGAAAGCCTGGCCCATCACATGGAAGACATCATGTTGATTGGACCAAAGTAAAATACGGTGACTCTTTAGAAGATACATTTGTGTCATAAAATATAAAATACACCCATGAAAATGCACCTTTGCTACATGGTTTATCTAGGAACCCAGTGGTCTAAAGTGTTTCTGGAAAATCTTCCAACGGCAAAAGACCAGTTGTTACACCTTACACTGACTGTTGCTAAAAACATAGATGTAAAGATTTGTCCTCATTTAATGTTCAAACAATGTATAATCAGAGTCAGGCTCCAATCTGTCAACTGAGCAATTGAGAAAGCTGCTGAATCTTGGTGTGCTTAGAGGAAGGAAGGCTGTGTGACATCTAGAGTGCTTTACAAGCCGGTCTACCACTTGGGGCATATGCCAAAGCAAATTCAGTGGCACTTCCAGTGGAAAATAAAGACACTCTATAGATTTTAGCATCCTGAAGGTAGAAGTTAAGTGTTAACACTAAGATGTTCTAGAACAAAGCCATATCCCTTTCTGAAAAAAAAAATGGTTCAAGATAGGCTTAATCAGTGTGTTCCAGACAGGCACAGTGTGACCATTGAGAATCTATAATTTCTTTTCTTTGCAGAAAAGATGACAATTACATGTTTTTTATTACATTCAGCAACACTAATTTATAAACAGTATCTCCCAGACTCCTTTATTAGTAGGCCTCTCATTCACTTATCTCATTAGGAGAATTTATGGAGACATTATTAAGTCTGAATCTCAGTCTTTTATATTTTACTCAGAATGGAAAATATTTTAATGCCAAATTTGGTACATGAAATTTACTCCTTTATCACTGTCTTCAAACTATAGATGGAAAGAAGATGCGGTATGTGTATTATTTTTTATCTTTAATGTGGAGTAATTTAACTCTAGGTGTAATGTGCTGTTTGCCAAACATATATGTGCTCATAAAATTAACTGATTATTACAAGATCTGCGTGCTTAAAACACAACTACTGTCTCCTTAATAGAAAAATATTCAAAATATGTATAATGTTTGAAATTCAATTTGACCCTATATATTAGAAACTACTCAAATCTGTGCCAGCAATACACATGTCCATGTGTACATTCACACATACACACACACACACACACACACACACACACACACACACACACACACAGGGACAGAGAAAGAGAAGGGAAAAGAGAGGCAAAGATTCATATGTGAACATAATCTTGCAACTTTTAGTCACTCAAGGTACTAATATTTCTTTTTGTGTCAAAATTCGCAAATCACTGCAGAATTCCCCAAGAGTTTGCTTACATATTATTGCATGATTGATTGCCCTGGTATGAATCAAAGACATCAACAGCATTGGCTTGTAGCATGGCTGTCCTGGGGCTTAAGTGAGTTTTGGTGTTTTCCTTCTGGCATGCAGGTGTCTGTACTGTTTGATTTGGTCCCAAAGGCACTCTTGTGAGAAACAAAGGTTAGGAAGAGATATGCTAAACAGTAGGAGTGAAAGGGAAGCTAATTATTTCAGGTGAAAGGCTACAGAAATATATTTTAGCACCTGCAAAACTATGTGGGTATTTATGCAACAGTCTCTGGAGATTTGTGGGAGATGTCAATGTAAGACACACTACCTTGTCTCCAGTTGCTTCTTCCAGCCATCTGTGGGTAATATGTTCAGAGAGTGGATGATCTGACAAAGTAGAAAACAAAACAAATGGTAAGGATTGGAGCCTTGCATAACAAAACACAAAACAAAGATCAAAGTCCCAGGGCAAACTGGGTAATTGTTTGGTTTTCCAAAAGAACAGCCCAAAGCAAGGAAAAAAGTTCCAACTTCTAAGCAACCAGAATATCAGCAAAACATAAACAAAAGTATGTTTATCTTATACCTACCACAGAATTTTCTTGTGTCCTTTTTCTGTTTAAGCCATTGGGCAGCTGCACACGCTACATTGGACATCCTGCTTTAATTTGCTTAGAGTAAGAGATTATTTTGAAATTGTAATGGTACCTTTTATGTAGCCAAATCCAAGAAAAAAAAAACTCACAAGTGCAAATGTGTAAGTCTATGAAAACCCAACATACAGTATAATGAAAATAAACTTCAGAAGGCAACAAAACATTCCAAGCAATTGAAATTCTATACTGATAAAGGACTTTCTGTCTTTGAAGAGATAAAGTTCACTCTAAACACACTTTTGCTCCTCAGACTCTTTCTGTGACTACACAGGATAGAACAGAAGAGACACATTTTTTTTTTCTCACTATGACAAAAGTATCCACAGCCAGACATTAAAGTACACAGTATCCAGTTTTTCTTCATGATTCCTTGAAGGTAAAAGAAAGTCGTAAGACTAATCCTATATCTCTTATCAATTCATTACTCCAGCTTGATAAAATCTTGTTTCCATCAGTTCTATAGGAACTTTGTAAGATTGCCTTGGTAGCCAGAGAACTGAATTCAAAGTGACTAACAGTCAGTTCCTTAATCACACGAAGTTAATGCTCAATACTGTCTCAGTGTTCCATATGTTTAATGTTGATGAATACTAAAAAGGCTGAAGCAGAAAACATAACGTGTGCCTTAGAATTTAACATAGTGTTTTAAAACTTTATAATAATTTATTATTGATAGCCATAATCAAAAGATGCTTTTGAACCCAATATCATTTTAAAATTCGAATGTATTTTTAAACTATCTTTCAACTTCTCTATTCTTTTCTAACCACTATCTAACAAGGACTTACATACTCTCACTATATCTTTTTTTCTTTCTTTTGAGAAGCAGTGTTGAGCATGAAAGACTGCCTTTAATTCTACTCTACAACTGAGAGGAGAATAACTTTGAACTACTGAGCCTTCTGCTTCTGTGTCCCAAGTGTTGAGTTTACAAGTATGTACCATCACACTTGGTTTTATGTGGTGCTGAGGATCAAACCTAGGGTTTCGTGCATACCAGGCAGGTATTTTATCAACTGAAGTACATCTTCATCTAAGTTTCTTTTGTTATTTCCTCTTAGTTTAAATTCTTCCCAGAGGCACACCCTGAGAAAAAATATTTGAATGCAAATAATTCATTTGGGAAATACAAGAATCATAAATACAGAGTAGAAAGACATGGGGGAAAGGAATTAAATGAGTTTAAATCAAGCCTGATACTTTGAAGGCAAGTAGTTGAGAATATCTACCTCTTAAAAGACAAAAAGCTGCCAGGCAGTGGTGGCGCATGCCTTTAATCTCAGCACTTGGGAGGCAGAAGCAGGCAGATTTCTGAGTTTGAGGCCACCCTGGTCTACAGAGTGAGTTTCAGGACAGCCAGGGCTATACAGAGAAACCCTGTCTTGAAAAACCAAAAACCAAAACCAAACCAAACCAAACCAAAAAAACAAAAAAGGAGACACAAAGCAAAAACTCTATATAAACAGAAATATCTAAGAAAAGCTAATTTTAAAAATTTCAATAGGAAAAAAATTCTTACGGTGTAGGCCAAAAATAGAATGTTTCAGACAAAGCCCTGGTGTATATAATCATTTATCATGTTCAAAATAAATAAAGGAAAGATGAAAGGAAGAGATGGGAGAAAAGAAGAAAATAAAGGATAGAAGAGAGAAGGGAGGAAGAGAGAAGGGGGCTTTAATTTGTGGTGATATGATAGGATACAGGGTTTAATTTAATTTTTTTGTATCTGTTGAGACTTGCTTTGTGGTTGAGTATTTCTCCAAACTTGACCAATTTTGGAGAAAGTTCCATGAAATGTTGAAAAGAAGATGTGTTATTTTGTGTTTATGTGAAATGTTTTGTAAATATCTGTTAGATACATTTGGTTTATAACATCTGTTAACTCCAGTATTTCTCTGTTTAGCTTTGTCTGGATGATCTATTCATTGGTGAGAGGAGAATATTGAAGTTTTCTACTATTAGTGTGTAAGAATCAATATATAATTTAAGTTTTAGTAGTGTTTCTTTGACAAAAGTGGATGCCCTTGTGTTTGGGACACAGATGTTAAGAATTGAAATGTCATCCGTGAATTATTCCTTTGATGAACATGTAGTGTCCTTTCCCATCTCTTTTGATTAGGTTTGGTTTAGCCAGGCAGTGGTGGCAAAATCTATTTTTTTGGTATTTATTTATTTAAAAATTTTTTTAAACATTTATTTATTTATTTATTTCATGTATGTGAGTACACTGTTGCTATCTGCAGACACACCAGAAGAGGACATCGGCTCCCCATTACAGATGGTTTTGAACCACCATGTGGTTGCTGGGAATTGAACTCAGGACCTCTGGAAGAGCAGTCCCTGCTCTTAACCACTGAGCCATCTCTCTAGCTGTATTTTGTTAGATATTTAAATGGTTATACCAGTTTTCTTTCTATGTCAATGCACTTGGAATATATTTTTCCAAACTTTTACCTTGAGGTTCTGTCTGTCTTTGATGTTGAGGTGTGTTTATTGGATGTAGCGTAACGATTAGTCCTGTTTTCATATCCTTTCTGTAGTCTCTCTTTTTAGTTGAGAACTGAGACAATTGACACTGGGATACTTCAAGGACCAATGGTTGTTGAATTCTGCTATTTTGGTGGTGATTGTGGTAGTAGCAAGTGTGTGTGCTTCTCTTTTTTTGTTTTTGTTGAAGTGAAATTATTTATTCCCATGGATACAGCTAATATCCTTGGGTTGGAGTTTTTCTTCTGTCGAATTAAATTCATAAGTAAATATTGTTTAAATTTGACCTTATCATGGAATGTTCTTATCAACCCTAGGATGGTGATTAATATTGTCAGCTTGCCAAGATTTACAATCACAGAAGAAACACATTTCTGGGAATGTCAGTGAAGAGTTATCTATATTAGATTAATTAAAGTAAGAAGATCCTTCTTTAATGTGACTAACACTATTCCCAGGCTGGGCTCAGACTGCATCAATAAAAAGAGAAAAACAGCTGAGTACCAACATTCATCTGTCTGTTTGTCCTGACAGTGGATGCACTGTGACCAGCTGCCTGCCACCTTTTATGAGACCTTTTCCATGAAGAATTAAAACTCAGCCGGGCAGTGGTGGGGCACACCTTTAATCCCAGCACTTGGGAGGCAGAGGCAGGTAGATTTCTGAGTTCGAGGTCAGCCTGGTCTACAGAGTGAGTTCCAGGACAGTCAGGGATACACAGAGAAACCCTGTCTCCAAAAACCAAAAACAACAACAACAACAACAACAACAACAACAACAACAACAAAGAATTAAAACTCATTACAAAAGTGAATTTTTGGCTTATTCTTCACCTGGCTGAATTCATATTACCACAATAAAGAGTATATTCTACTAGTGAAATAATAAGATCCATTATCTTTTTTCATTTTTTATCATTTCACTTTCATTATATTTTCATCAGAAGTATTATTCCATATCCTCAAGATCTTCCAGTCCCTTAATCTACTTTTTTACAATTACATTACATATTTTTTATTTTGTCCACTGAACAGTCTAACTTTTATCATTTTTTTTTAAAAACAATTACTGCCTTACACTATGTACTAATTCTGAATAAATTCGGTGACTTGTGTCCTAAAACCCAGTGAGGTTCCTGACTACTATACTATAACTGTGATTTGTTTTGTTTCAGAGGCAGTACCTCTAAAAACATCCTGGTCATTATCCATGGATAGCATACGCCATAGCTGGGTCAAATACTTCTCTCAGTTCCCTGTGATTATTGCAAATATTGTAGAGTACATCAGAGTTCAATAATGTCAGAGTTTCACCACTGACTATATTCAAAACTTTTAATTTAATATTTTTAATACTCATAATTTATAATCTGTTTCCTTTATCAACTCTTCAATTCATCAGATGTGCTTAAAACTAAACCTTCACCTTCCTCCCAGGACAGTTCTCTTCTTTATCTTTTAGTTTCCTAATCTACCTCATGCTCAAATCTCTACCATTTGACAAGATTTTGACTTGTAGGTGCTATACATCCTTTTACTTTGAGTTAACATTTCATCTCTTTATCATCCTTTAGTTTTTCAACTAAATGGATTTTGGTCAATATATAAAAACATCAAATTGTAGTCATAATTTTGTACTATAACATTTGTTGTGTAAATGAGTTATAAATCCACTAAGTAGTGATTTCTCATTTTTCTTCCCAGGCCATTCTTTTTACTTTAAGTACTGCGCTTGGAACCCAAGCTTTGCTTATGCTAGGCAAATGCTTTATTGCTGACTTGCACCCTTCATTCTCAGACTATTACTTAATATATTGCGTTTCCAAGGTTCTATTTTTCATCCAAACCTCTGTTTCTGTGCCCTTTGCCTCTAACTTTATTATTCTTTTTATATTAGATATTCAATGTAACTGATTTTGTTCATATCATGGAAATCAACTGGTACATAAATGCTGATGGCTACCAACCTTTATAGTTATATGGCCACTGATTCCTACTATTATACTGCCTAAAGACAGTATAAAACTAACAAAGGTCCAGATGATGAATAATGTTCATTAAGAATTCACTTCATGAAAACTAGGGTAGGCACTACTCTAAACAAGTATTTGAATTTTATGTTTAATAATATTTCAGTGAGGCAAGTGCTATCATTCTCCTCACTCTGCAGATGACTGAGCTAGAGGAAGATTACTTGCCCGGGGGCACACTGCTTAGAAAGCAATTTTTAAACAATATATTAAATAATCTCTTTAGAAATCTTGTAAAGAAACAAAACTAGAGACATGGAAATCCTCAGAACCATCTCTGCTTCCCTCCACAGAGATAGATTTCTTTCTTGTTCCTTTCTCTGCCTAATGTCAAACAGAGCATTAAAATAATGTATTTAAATTAATTTTGTGTTTGGTTCATTTAAAAATTGTTAGTTAAAAGCCTCCTGAGATAATTTCCTTCCAGAGATACATTTCTTCCTTACAATATGAAAGCACTTATTATAAAGCATTTATAATCTGAACAATGTTTTAGGATTCAAAATGAGCAACAGTATGTGTTCAGACTGAAAAACAATGTTTCAAACCATATATATATGATTAGTCATTTTTTATTGGATATTTTATTTATTTATATTTCAAATGTTATCTTCTTTCCTGATCCCCCCCCACTCCCTATCCCATCCCCCTTCCCTCTGCTTCTATGAGGGTGTTATCCCATCCACACACCCACTCCCGCCTCCCTGCTCTCACATTCCCCTACACTGGGCATTAGTCCTTCACAGAACCAAGGACTTCTTTTCCCATTGAAGCCCAAGAAGGCCATCTTCAGCTACATATAACGGCTAGAACCATGGGTCCCTCCATGTGTACTCCACGGTTGGTGGTTTTAAATTAATTTCTCTAGTTCTGGGCTCTATATTTTGTAAGCCATTCAGGGGTTTGCTTTAAGTATTGAATAACAGGATTTTTCTTCCCAAGTTGCCATCTTTTGTTGAGTGCGCTAGCCAGGCTCTGTTACAACTGTTCTGAGGTGTTCAGAATGCTATTCTGCAATGAATCCTTACGGAAGAAGGCATTTGGTGTGAAGAGCAAAGCCTCATAGCTGTTGTCCATTCCATAAGCACTAGAACACAACTGTGACATGTGACAAGTAAGATAAAATGTTTTTTCTTTGACATATGAATATTACTTGATGTTTAGTAAAAAGGAATGAAAGTCTTTTTACTTGTTTGAGTATTTTTTTTTATTATTGATTATAGACTTCACTGGAAGTGTTCTATATGGTTTTATAATACCTTGTATGCTTTTCATCACTTATTTTAATGAATTATTACTGATATTTATAATCAAGCTATAAATAAACAGTTCCATTTATTATTTTAACAAGTTTTAGACAAGCAATATTTTTACACGTTTAAACTCCCCTAAACTCCGTCTTCTCCTCCAATTTTAAAAATATTTTAATATAGTCTTAGAAAGCTTAAATTGGTGTCTTAGTTAGGATTTTGTCGCTGTGAAAAGAGCTCATGACCATGTCAACTCTTATAAGGGAAACCTTTAATTGGGACTGCTTACAGTTCAGAGATTAGTTCTTTATCATCATATTGGTACACAGGCTGACACAGGCAGACATAATACTAGAGAAGGAGCCAAGAATTTTACATCCAGATTGGCAGGCAGCAAGAAGAGAGAGACACTGGGTTTGGATTGAGTATTTGAAACTTCAAAGCCCACCCCAAGTGACATACTTCCTCTAATACCTCCCCACACCTCTTAATAGTGTTACTCCCTGGTGACCACGCATTCAAACACATGAGTATGTGAGGTGCATTCCCATTTAAGTCACCACACATACTATGAATGAAGTGCATATACAATGAAGATGCAGTGATTAAAAAGCATAATCGAATTTATGTTAGTTCAGTAAGGAAAGAGTAAGGAAATCTTCCAACAAGCACTGGGAAAAATTGCACAAGAATTGGTGACAGCTACTGGCAGAAAGGATTGTGCCAAAAAGATTGTCATTTCTCTATTCAAATTCCTTTTTTTCTCTAACACACACACACACACACACACACACACACACACACACACACACCATCCAAAATTAGTGTAAGCACAAGTACATTCTTTTGAAGTAAAAATATTAAAGCTGGGTCAAGCAGCCTTTTCTTTTCTAATTTCCTTCCTAAAAATATAGCTCCTTACATCAAAGTTAGGCTGAATACACTGAACTGCAATACACTCTTATAGTTTAGGCTTTTTTTTTTTTCCAGAAAATCAGCTAATTATAATGTAGGCTACTTGCACTGTGCTTCCTGTCTTGATACAGGCTTCTGCTACTGTGCTTCCTGTGGTGGCACAAACTTCTGGCTCTATAGAGAGAACTCTGTGCTTCTTATATTGTACCAACTATGGAACTTATACTATCACACAATAAGTATAAATGCTGCTTTTATTTCTTCAGATGAGGTGATGACATATCCAAGCTGTTTGAATATGTGGCTTGGGCTGAGACCAGAATGTTTCTATCTAACTGTCCCTAGGCCTAGCCCTGGAAGCTTCTACCCTCCATAAAATCCAATCTCCTGCAAGCCTGGACCTTGAAGGCGTCAGCTTCCATCTTCTGTCTGCTAACCTAGGCCTAGAATATTTCAGCTGTTTTGTCCTATTGACAGTGTCCTTTGCCTTACAGAAGCTTTGCAATTTTATGAGGTCCCATTTGTTGATTCTCGATCTTAGTGCATAAGCCATTGGCTGTTGAATTTTGTTAAATGCTTTCTCAGCATCTAATGAGATGATCATGTTTTTTTTCTTTAAGTGTGTTTATATAGTGGATTACATTGATAGATAGAAATACATTGAACCATCCCTGCATCCCTCGATGACGCCTACTTGATCATGATGGATGATTATTTTGATATGTTCTTGAATTCAGCTTGCAAGGATTTTATTGAGTATTTTTGCCTCGATATTCACAAGGAAAATTGGTCTGAAGTTCTCTTTCTTTGTTGGCTCTTTGTGTGGTTTAAGTATAAGCATAATTGTGGCTTCATAGAGTGAATTCGGTAGTGCTCCTTCTGTTTGTATTTCATGGAATAGTTAGAAGAGTAGTGGTATTAAGTTTTCTTTGAAGGTCAGATAGAATTCTGCACTAAACCCATCTTGTCCTGGGCTTTTTTTTGGTTGAGAGACTTTTAATGATTGCTTCTGTTTCTTTATGAGTTATGGGACTGTTCAGATGGCTTATCTGATCCTAATTTAACTTTG
>JADRCD010220899.1:0-26218 GCA_019843815.1 Montemys delectorum | reverse complement strand
AAGGCCTTAAGACTGTCTATTCAGAAATACTGATACAAAAATCTGTCCTGATTTTCCAGTTTTCTTTCATTAGCATGCTGTTTCTGTCATATCTGTGAAGGCTCTCACTCTTCCTTCAGTAACTTCCTTCCACTATTGGTCAAAATGAAGAGAGCAACTGATGGTGTGGTACCCAACACTTGTTGATACATCCACAATACAACCCAACATCTGAGACTTCCAACATTATGGCAGAGGAGAAGAAAGAATGTAACAGTCAGAGGACTAGGACATCTGCTCCAAGATTGTGCATCCACCAACTCTGAACAATATGGTCATCTAAATAATAATTGTACACCAGCAGACAATCCAAGGTAAATGAGGGGAAATCTCACAAGGCTCTACCCCCAGATGAAGAGGTATAGGAAATCAATAGCTTCCATTAGGAGGATCAGTCTTTTTCAGAAATGATATTCCTAATGGGTAGTTTAGTCTCAAGTTTTCAACCCTAAATTCATAGACACCTGAACAAACTAAATGGACTCATCAGGTTATGTTTACATATGTGTGTGGGTTGCTCTCTGTGTGTAGTAATGATGGTTAAAAAGAAAATAGTGAGTGGAAGGGTGGAGAGAGCTGTTAGATATAACACACACACATAACTTGTGTGTGAGATTCTAAAAACAATTTTTAAGAAGACTTTTAAAAAATGCTTCTGAAAAATAATCCCCCATCAATGCAATATCTCAGGCTTTTATTTATCTCCTGATGTTTTTGTAACGTATTTCTGTATTTTCTTCTTTGTTTTTAAAAAAGATAAACTTACTATATCCTAATTAACTTACAAGCAAAAATATCACACAGCAGGCTTCAGAAGGCATTCAAACACTTGTACACTCCCAAATTCTCTATGAAGAAACAGTTAGAATGGGTTTTCTAGGGCAAAGAAGCTTCACTTAGGGTTTACATGTTTACTATCTACGACATATTTATTTTCTGTGGTTCTGGCTACTTCAGTATTCTCCAAATTGAATTAACATTTTCATAGTTAATGAGTGTATTTACCCCTTTGTTACTTTCTTTCTGCTTTGCTGGCTGTATCCACACCAGTCAGAGTGATAATTTTTTTTGCCTTCTATCAGATAATATTTCTTCATAAAAATGTTTAATAGTTTCTAATTATGATCATCAAGAAATCTGACTGTTTCCTACACGAGCCAACCTCATCAAGTGTCTATCTTACAGACTCAGTGCTGTTTCACTTAACTAGACTTAATCTTTGTATATGTAGATTATTAAGAGCTCAGATTGACAAATTTCTTCTCTCCCTTTCTTTGGCATTTTGTACCATCAGAATGACTGTACAGTTTTATACTGATCAGTAAGTTTATATTGTATATTACCATATACAATTATTTGACCCTGTCTTTAAAAATAACTATCCCCATGTCAGCTTCTGTTCAGCCCATTAAAGAAGATTTTTAAAAGTCTTTAGGTATAATTTTGTTTGTATCTAAAGGAATTCCTAACATTAGGAAATAGTTGGTGAGATGGTTTAGAAAAATATGCACTTTAATCCAGCCAAGAATGAGGAGTTCCTAGAATATTCTATTCTATGACTCTCCAAGCTAAGTGAAGCATCATTATTATATAGCATTGGTACTTACCACTCTTAGAAATAGACACCCCTTACAAATAGACACAATGTATTAATTTCTGAGCAGAGAATATTTCTGCACAGCCTCTGGGTAATTAGTCAAGGAGTATTACCATGGCAACTGGGAAGTATCTCTATGAGGAACCATAGGAATTCAGCAGATGCTAGACAACCAAGGGCATCTTTCCAGACGACAATGGCAACCTATTCTCTTCAAACAAATCATAAAAATTCAATTTTCTAAACAGTCCATTTTTTTAATGGTAGGCTTATCTTCACAAAAAATCTGAAAGTATAGAAATTTCCCACATACACCTGCACCACACTTACACATGACCAATATCCTTCACCAGAGTGCTGCCTTGCTTAGGACTGATGATCCATTATTAACGTACCACTGAGCTCAAGCCTTGGGGTTTACATAAAAAGCCACTAGTTGCTGTATATTTTATAGGATTACACATCAGTCTGCAAGACTTTCTTTTTTTTTTTTTTTTCAGAAAAAGTAACACTGTTTCTAGATGGGCTTGTATTGTAGGGGGCGTTTGCCAAACAACTGAATATGTCAAGAAAAGGTAATGCAAAGTTGTAAGTAGCACAGAAGTGTGGGGAATTTTACAGTTCTCATATGAAATTGTTTTGAAAGCTATATAGTTTAAGCTATGGCACAACATTATGTAATAAATGATACATTAGTACAGAAAACGAACACATACAACATGTAGTGAATCCTAGGAAAGCAGAATGGTAAAAAGAAAAGTAACCATAGACTAGCAGTTTATTTAAATATTAAAGATATATATTAGAAGTTCAATGACTATAGGTTGTATTTCTCCCTTTTTAGGGATGTGACATGTGTGTTTTATGGTCAATAATTGTAATATTTATTCTTGCTATTGTGACAAAATAGCAGGAATGAAGCAGAAGATCAGGGGAAGGGTTTATTTTGTATTAGAGTTTGAGGAAAAACTACCTAGAATGGCAGAAGAGGAGCTTGAGGAGACCAACTAGTCCCATTGCTCTAGTAAGGAAGATGATCAAATACACATTGGTGCTTACTTTCTCCTTTCTGATCGGTGTGATGCCGCGGCCCTGGAGATGCTTTGGTGCCGTTGGCAGTGCATCCTCTGAAAACACCATCACAGACACACCCACAGGCTTGTCTCCTCTGTGAATCTAAGTCTAGGCTAATGAAGAAGCATGTCATAGTAAAATCCTAACAAACATTACACTAAACCAAACCATAAGGAGCAGAAGAGAGCCTTTTAGAGTCACATCAGAACAAGCAGAAAACCCAGCAGTTTTAGACAGAAAGTATTTGAAGCAAATGTTCTCATACACACAACAAACTTAAGAAATGACAGCTTTTCTGCAAATAACACATGTCTAGTGGTGTTTAATAAATAAGAATGCCATTGAAGAGAACATCTACACTTACAGTGAATGAGAACATGGCAGATAATTTAATATTTATGTGTGTAATTATAGTGATTTCAAGATTTTACCCACCAGGTCAGGTTCAGTTATTGATATACAGTATGAATAACTGTATTCATACATATACATATTAAAGATTCTTAGGATATATTTTAAAAATACACATGCAAAGCATTTACAGAGATAAACTGTAAAAAAAGAAAACAGTAACAAAAACATTTATACCATTATACTATGTTAAAAATATTGACAAAAGGTTATAATACTTTACAAATGAAGGTAATGCAAACTGAAAATAATCTTATGCAAAATTGTCTCATGTTATTAGCCATTACAGAAATGTGAGTTAGCCCTACAGTGATATGTTATAATGGCTAAAATAATAAATAGTGGCAAAACTGCGAGTTGACAGATATGGAGAACAATGATCATAAATTATGTATAGGATGCTACAAAATGGTTTGGCTAAAGAGTAGTCTTCACTTTCCTAAGAACTAGACACTATAAGAATAACACTTGTGCTTACAGATGGTTTATAGTAGATTACTATATGTCCTCACAAAGGTGTGAACTTGAATATTAATGCACACTTTGTTGGTATTAATGGTTGGAAACAAACTTATAACAGGGGAATAAATAAACTAGAATATTTTGACATGTGATTTTGATTGGGACAAATATGTGTGAAAAACAACTTACTGGAAGAAGTATGTGTGTGTGTGTGTGTGTGTGTGTCTGTGATATTGACTACGATAAATATTTGTGAAAAGCAACTTACAGAAGGAAGTGTGTGTATTTGTGTTTGTGTGTGTGTATTATATTTAATATGTTTCTCATTCATTGTAGAAAAGAAGCGGAGATAAAGGATTAGAATTTTGCTAGCTTGCATAGAAACGGCCCCTGAGACTCATGTGTTTGAATACTTGACCCATATGGAGAGACACTATTAGGAGTTGTGGCTTTGATGGAGTAGGTGTGGTTGTGTTGGAGGAAGTGTGTGACTCAGGGTGGGCATTGGGGTCTCAAGTCTTGCCTGTGTATCTCAATCTCCTGATGCCTGTGGATCAAGATGTAGAATGTTCAGCATCATGTCTGCCTGCATGCTGCCATGCTTTTCCTCCACAAGAATGGACTAAACTTCTGAAACTATTTTAAGTCATATCCAATTAAAGTTTTAATTTGCTGTGGTCATGATGTCTCTTCACAGAAATAGAAACCCTAAGACAAAAGCCATGGGGAGAACCTTCAAAGACACACTCCCATTTGTCTTTTTATTTCAACCTGCTCTCACTTGTTAAAATTGGCACTTTTTTCTAACACAGCACAAACAAGTAAACCAGTCCTTCAAAACTTGAGCTTCTTTGGGGCATATCACAATCAGTATCCCATCAATGGCTTGGTACTTCAGACAACTCAAAATGCTCATGTTCAAACACTATGCAAAGTGAACGAGGACAGATAAATGAAACAATCTACTTGATTTAACCATGAGATCCTGTAACAGGAAAGTTACAGAATGAAAAGGCAGATTGGTTATTATTCTGAACAAGGAATAGAGAGATTGACTTCAAGAAGCTCAAAGAGACGTTTTGAAGTGGTGAGAATATTTCATGTCATTCCCAGACTATATATCTTAGCCCCAAGTCACCAAATTGAAAAGTGAAACTCATGAGCTTTATGTTAATGACAATTCAATAAGGTGGGCTCAAAAATTAGGAGGAAACTAAATGATTTTTTCCCACCATATGGATAACTGGAAACTTAAATGACTATTAAGTACTTAGGTCAGAAGAAATCTCCACTGATTTGTAAGAGAATAAAAATATAACAGTTCTCATAAATATAATATTATGAAGAGTTTGGGGTCTTTTTAAATTCAGACTTAATTCTGTATTGTGTTTCTAGTCTAAAAGAGCTAATAGTTTTTCCTTATAACAAAGGCCGATTTTTCTCTTCTAAAATGAGCTGTTTTTATTTCTCAATTATGTATGTATATATACTTGAGTCTCTGTGATAGGATGCACATGCTAGTGTGGTTGTCCATGGAGGCCTGAAGATTGACACCCATGAGTGAAGTCACAGACAGTTATGAACCACCCAATGTGGGTACTGGGAACCAAATGTGGCAAACTCAGGTCCTAGGCCAGAGCAGTATATGCTCTAAACCATTAAGCCACCTTTGCAGCCCAGGCTTCTTGTTTATAATGGGGCTTTTCCTTCTCCTTTCTTTCTTTTGCTCTCATGTAATTGTGGACTAGGTTTTTCCATCCTAGGAGACAGAAGCGTCCTCAGGAACATCACAGTCACTGTAATTGTTATTTTGAATCTCCTCTATTTAGAATGAAGCTCTTCAAGCAAAAGATCTCTATTTTTACTTTCATTTTCCATTTTGGTCATTTTATAACCTGCAGGAATTAAGCCATTACCTACATGCATTATTCCACAAAAATTACTCCAGGGACATCTTCCAGTTCACCACCTGCACTGTTTTTCTAATTTCCAACCTCTCTAGCTTCCTTCCTTTTAAAGTAACAGCCTGCTTTCAAGCTTGATAGCATTATCTGGTCATGGTGTCTCTCCTTTACAACTGCATGCATTTGTATTAGTTCCTTTTCTTGTTTGTGCTGTGGGAGTAACTTAAGAAAGGGGTTTATTTTATGCTACTGGATTGAAGGGATGGTGGGGGAGGGGTTTCTAGTTGGTATTTTGTGTTGGAAGCCTGAAAATGGAGCTCAAAATGGCTGTCAAGATTCCCAAGATCTGTTTTATAAGGGTCTTCATTCTATTCATGAGCATGCTGCCCTCATGACTCAGCCATGCCTGGGCTTTTTAATACTGCACTGAGACTCAGTTTCAACATACACATTTGTAGATCTTCACAGCTGTAGAGGATCAGTGCGGCAGGTACAATCACAAGAAGAAGGATAAAGTAGAAAGTGAGATGAGGGTAGAGGAGCAATATGTGAGCCAAGGTAAAAAGTGCAGTTGAGACTCAAAGAAAACAGCTCCTTAGCTGCTTTTACTTCCAGTGAAAGCAGGAGTAGAAAGTGACTTAAGGTCAGATTACCAGACATGATTTGGCACAGAATAGAAGATCCTTAATGTTTTATATTCAGACAGAAGACATGGCCAGAATTATATTCTAGGGAATATCCTGAGAATCAGCGAGATGGTGTTTTAGAGTGAATATAAAGAAGGCAATAAGTTACACTGTGAGACTTTTAAAATATTGCAAGAAATAATGAGAAGTACTCCAGGGAAACGATCAGTAGGAATGGAAATATGAAGTGAGATGTAATAAAAACATTAAACATGAGCACATTAAGGACAAATGCGAAGCACAAACAAAATAGCTTTACAAATACTGCAGCAAAACATGTATGGGTGTTAGGCAGTGCACGTAGAGATGGTCAAATGTTCTTACAGCCTTTGACTTCAAAAATGAGCTAAAAATTCTTAACTGTTGTTACACTGTGCCAGGGTAAAGGCTCAGTGTGAAAATCATTTATTGCTAAGACTGATTATCAGAGCTCTTCTTTCAGGACCTATATTCTCTCTCTTCCTCTCTCTCTCTCTCTCTCTCTCTCTCTCTCTCTCTCTCTCTCTCTCTCTCTCTAACTGCTCTAACATTTAAATTTATTATTAATATATTAACTTGATGGGTTATTGTGGAAATGTGTGAAAACTTGTAATTTAGGCTCAATTTCTCTTTAGTCCTAAAACTGCTCTAACATTCAAATTTATTATTAAATTTATCTCTCTCACACTCTTTTTCTCTCTCTCTGTCTCCCTTCCTTTCTCCCTCCCTCCCTCCCTCTTTCTCACACACACCCAGATAGACAGACAAACACATACACACACAAATAAATAAATAAATAAATAAATAAATATAAGAAAATTATTTTAAAAATAAATAATGACCTTTAATCTTAAAATCACTTGTTCAACATTGGCAATTACAGATGATTTTATTTAATAAAATATTATTTGAATATATATTGTGAAATCCACGAAACTAAGTGTAAAATCTGTATATTGGAGTATTTTTTTAATTGGATATTTTATTTACTTACATTTAAAATGTTATCCCCTTTCTTGATTTCCCCTGCAGAAACCCCCTATCCCATCCCCCTTCTTCCTGCTTCTATGAGGGTGTGCCCCAACCCACCTGCCCATTCCTGTCTCCCCACCCTCACATTCCCCTACATTGAGCCTTCACAGGACCAAGGACCTCTACTACTACTGATGGCCAACAAGGCCATCCTCTGCTACATATGCAGCTGGAGCCATGGGTCCCTCCATGTGTACTCCTTGGTTGGTGGTTTAGACCCTGGGTGCTCTGGTTTGTTATGATCTAATATATAACAAGGAGAATTTCAATTGTATGATATTCTAGAAAATGCAGAATTATGGAGAGAGTAAAAAGAAAAGCGTTTACTAGTAGTTTGAAAGGATTGAGGGAGACAATGATAACTGGAACATAAGGAATGCTACAGGTCAGTGAAATCTGTGTTGTTCTCTAAAGACCAAACAAGTTGTCCATTATGTAGCACATAGAAAATACAATAGAAAGTATAAAACCTAACGAAGTTGTAAATGTAACTTTTGCAATACTATTAATTTGAAAATTTCAGTATTCATCACTTTTATTGATGTGCCTTGTTAATGTTAATATGTTAACTTGATGGGTTATTGTGAGGAAATGTGTGAAAACTTGTAATTTAGGCTCCATTTCTTTTTAGTCCTAAAACTGCTCTAACATTTAAATTTATTGGCAAGGACTATGTTTTTATGTCCATTCAGTTGGCAATGTAGTATTAATATAATATTTGGTCTTAGCAAGTAAAAAACAGAATGTGAACATGTATTTTCCTTTCTGTTTTAGTATATACAAGTGTCATCTGGTGACAATTCAGATCCCAGAAGGAGAATTCAACATCAGATCCTTTACATCATTGGGAAGGGCAGACACAAACAATCCCAACCAACTTAAGAAATTACATTGTAAAGCCTCACATACACTTCTTCCCACTCCTCACATAACCAACATTATTGTAGGGACTTATTTCAAGGAGAGAAGACATTTCCCAAGAATGTTAGCTGTAGGTAATAGATGAATGGAACAATGAACTTCTGAAAACATCTTGTATTCTCTAATCATTTTCTTTGCTTACTCTCTTTACCACACATAGAAAGCACATTGCTTTTCTGTCCCCAGAAAAACAACTAAAGTTTTTATTTATATCAGTCTCTAGGTAAAGGGTCTTCAGAGGTCTCTGCACTAAAACACAGTATGAGAAGCAACTGTTATTTCATTGGGTGAGATTGTAGTTTTTTAATATTTTAGAAACTTTGGCATTAAAAGAATGGATTAAAATTAAATAATGAGAAAACAAATACAAGACTTCAGAGAAATAAAAGGAAAAGTGTGCCCACAAATGTTAGACACTGCCTCAGAGACACTGAAGTCATTTGTAGGGTGGGTCTTCCACTCCATCAATGGAATATTCTCTTTGATGAGACATATTTTCCTCAGAAAAAAAAGTGCTTACGATTCTTCATAACACAGGTGCAGGAAGTTTTTCTTTTCATGCTATTTCCCTTGAACTCTATTTCAATGGGTCTGTAAGAATATCTCTTCAGGAATTTTCAGCCTATTTCTTGTCAATAGGGCGAAAGCCTAAGATTTCCATTATATTTCAAATGCCATGATAGTTGCCTGGATTCTGAGACATGTGGGGAAGTGATGCCTGAAAAATTCACCAACTTGATCTATTTTACTGTATCAGGTCAATATTACAAGAACTACACCTATTGCCCTTTCTTCATTTATTTATAACCATTCCATCTCTTTGTTTTTTGGTTCTCACTCAATGGAAAATGACCAATCAAAGCTCAATGGATTTCCCTTCCTATGAACCTTAATAGACTGTTACTGGTGGCAAACTATTGAAAACTGAATCAAACTAGCTGGAATCAAAGTCAAAGAGAGAATGCCAAATGCAGTAAGGGAAGGGAAATCTATCATGTATAAGGGAGGTGGTGTAAGATTATCAATGGTTTTTACAATGGTGATGTTAAATATTAGAAGCAAGCAATGAATTGTCAAAGTTTTAGGAGAATATATTGCTCACCCCATCACTATCTGGTGATACTAACTTCCAAAAACTGAAGAATGAATGAAGACCAGCAAGAAAATAAAAATGTAGTGACAAGATAACAAGAACACATAACTTACGAGAAACGCAGCAGATGTGTCATGCAGTGGATGGACATGGACATCAGAGAGTCTTTAAATGCAAAACATTTAACACATATGAAAAATAAAGTGTGTGTGTGTTTCCTGCTATATTGCTGATAAAATTTATCAATAACAGAAGATTTTTGATGGAATCTTTAGAGTCTTTTGTGTATAAAATCCCATCATCTGCAAGTAAGAATAATTTGACTTCTTTCTTTCCTATTTGGATCCCTTCAATCTCTTTCAGTTGTCTCATTGTTATACCTAAGATTTAATATATTATATTGAATAGGGATGGAGGTTGAGTTAGAGAATTTGACAAAACTCTTCCTCCCTCCCTCCCTCCCTCCCTCCCTCCCTCCCTCCCTCCCTTCCTTCCTTCCTTCCTTCCTTCTTCCTCCCCCCTCTGTCTGTCTCTCTCTCTCTCTTGCTCTTGCTCTCTTGCTCTCTCTCTTTCTTTATTCATCTTACCTATACTTACTTAGACACACACACACACACACACACACACACACACACACACACACATATATATATATATATATAATGTTTTTCGAGACAGGGTTTTCTGTGTAGCCCTGGCTGTCCTGGAATTCACTCTGTAGACCAGGTCACTTAGACATTTTTACATAGTGGATTAAGATAGCAAGGGTTGTAATGTATTCAACCCTTACAAATGTGGTTGCATTTCTAAGTAGCAGTTCAGAGCTAGATCATCAGTTTACATGTTTACTTCAAATTGTTTCTCTCTGTGTTTTGATGATTCTTGAAATACTCACTTTGACAAATAACATAAAGAAGGAAATCTTACTAGATTCTATCCCCCAAAGAATTGCAGGCAAAAAAGGAATACTAAGAACAGTAAAATTAGACAATCTTTTGCCCAAAAGTTGAGCTAATCAATTGGTTATCCAAAGCCAAGTGGTCTAGCCAGAGAGCATGTACATATAAGCAACAATAAACAGACTGACCAGGTTGCATTTATATACTTATGTGATTATATGCACATGCACAGGTATGTACATGTACATATAGATATACATATATAAAACAAAGAAAAATACATCATGAATTTCAGAAAGAGCAAGGAGTAAAAATATAAGCGAGATTTGTAGGGAGAAAAGGGAAGCATAAAATTTCCTCAGTACCCCCACTGTGTAATGAAAATGGTTATGTAAATGTTCATAATGTTGGCATCCAACTTAGGTGCCTTTTGCTTTTTCCATAATGTTTGGAAAATTAAAGACATTTAACTTTCAGAGCAAATTATTTCAGAGAACTATAGAAATTAAGTAGTTAATTTATAGATCTTTAGACTGTGATTAACAGCATATTTGTAAAATAAAGTTAGTGTGGAATTTATTTCACATGTATTTATTTATTCATCCTCCTTAATTGCATGGACTAGTGCCTAACGTTCTAACTCAATGCCATCTTCTCCTAAGGAATTTCTATCTATCACACAACTGTTCTTCATCATGTTCATCAGTGTTGCTCTCTTCCTCCCAGTCCTTTTGGCTACTATCACCAAAGTATTTTTATTTTTAATTTTTACACAAAAATCCCTGTCCTTATACAGTTCTTATTTTTCATTTTCTCGCTAAATTAATTAACAATGAAAATTCAAATAGCATGGTGAACATTAAAAAAGGACGTTTTGAAGCAGTGATGGCATTTTAATTGAATTAAATGAGAAACTACAAACGGCTTGGTAAAGATTTGATATTGAATGCCAATATATTGTCCCTTCCACTCTTTCTGAGAGTATTGATTTCTCTTCTCATTGCTATACCTAACTATCTGACAGAAACAAGAAATGGAAGAAAAGTTAGCTTTGCTTGTGGCTCAGGAGGAAACAGAATACAATGGCCATGACAGCATCCTAGCTGAGGCTGAGTTGGTGTGAGCAGCAAGAGCTCCTGGCATAGTCCCCACTTATGTTTAAGAAGCAGCAGAAGGACTCTATCATCCACACTTGGGTGTGATCTTCTTTCTTCTTGGGTTTCCTATGGTCTGTGAATTGTATCGTGTGTATTCTGAGCTTCTTTTTGAATAATATCCACTTATCAATGAGCTTTATTCAGTAGGGGAAAGAGAATAATCTCTTGGAAATAGAGGGATCTGGGAGGGAGAAAGGAGGGGGAGAGGAAAAGGGGGCAGAGTTCAGATATGAGAGGAAATGGGGGAGAAGTACAGAGAGTTGGTAATTTGAAAGTAGGTGTGTAGTAGTGGGGAAAGCGGAACTGGGGGTAGCCACTAGAAAGTTCCAGATGCCAGGGACCCAAGAGGTTCCCAGGACCCAACAGGGAGGACATTAGCCGAAATAGGCAACAAAGGGGAGATAGAACCTGAAGAGACCATATCTAGTTGATAGGCACAATCCTCAGTTGAAGGATGGGGCAACCTACCCAACTCAAAAATATTAATCCAAAATTCTTCCTGTCAAAAGGAAATGCAGGAACAAAGAGTGAAGCAGAAACTGAAGGAAAGGCCATCCAGAGACTGCCCTATCTGGGATCCATCCCACATGCAGATACCAAACTCAGACACTATTACTGATGCCAAGTAGTGCTTACTTACAGGAGCCTGGTATAGCTGTCCCCTGAGAGACTCTGCCAGAGCTGGACCAATACAGATGCAGATGCATGCAGCCAATCATTGGTCTGAGTGAGGGGACACAAGTGAAGGAATTAGAGAAAGGAATGTAGGACTGAAGGGCTTTGCAATCTCATAGGAAGAACAACAATGTCAACCAACCAGACCCCCAAAGCTCCCAGGGACTAATTCACCAACCAAAGAGTACAGGGGTAGAGGTGGGGGAAATCCATGGCTTCAGATGGATATGTAGGAGAGGATTGTCTTATTGGGCATCACTGGAAGGGAACCCCTTGGTCCTGTGGAGGCTTGATGATCCAGGATAGGGGAAAGCTAGAGCATTGAGGCAGAACTGGGTGGACGGGTTGGGGAGCACCCTCATAGAGACAGGAGGAGGGAGGAGGAGATATGGGGCTTGTGTAGGGAAAACTGGAAAGGGGGATATTTATAAATAAAATAACAAATTAAAAAAATGAAAAGAAAAAGAAGCAGCAGCAATGGAAGACAAGACTAGGTTATAACCCCAAAGTCCTGTTTCTATGGTGACAGAGATTTTCAAACATTCTCTGGGTCTAAAGTTCTTATTGTTTTTTCAGTATAAATTTCTTTAATGACTGATTAGGCCATTCTCTGCTATACATATGCTGCTCAAGCCATTAGTCCCATCATGTGTACTCTTTGGTTGATGGTTTAGTCCCTGGGAGATCTGAGGGTACTAGTAAGTTCATATTGTTGTTCCTCCTAAGGGGCTGCAAACTCTTCAGCTCCTTGGGTCCTTTTTCTAGCTTCTTCACTACTGACCCTGTACTCAGTCCAATGGATGCCTGTGAGCCTCTACTTCTGTATTAGTGCAGTACTGTTAGAGCCTCTCTGGAGACATCTATATCAAGTTCCTGTCAGCCAGCACTTGCCAGCATCCACAATAGTGTTTGGATTTGATGGCTGATTATGGGAACTATTCCCAGGTGGAGCAGTCTCTGGATTGTCCTTTCTTCAGTCTTTGCTCCATGGTTTGTCTCTGCAAATCCTTCCATGGGTATTTTATTCCCCTTTATAAGAAGGAACGAAGCATCCACACTGTGGTCTTCCTTCTTCTTGAGTTTCTTGTGGTTTGTGATTGTATTTTGGATATTCTGAGCTTCTGGGCTAATATCCACTTATCATAGAGAAACTGGAAACAACCCAGATGCCCCTCAACAGAGGAATGGATACAGAAATTGTGGTACATCTACACAATGGAGTACTACTCAGCTATTAAAAACAATGAATTTATGAATTCATAGGGAAATGAATGGATCTGGAGAATACCATCCTGAGTGAGGTAACCCAATCACAAAAGAACACACATGGTATGCATTCTCTGATAAGTGGATATAGACCCGAAGTTCTTAAAACCTTCTACAATAGAGCTATCATATGGGTTCAAACACAGGTACCAGGAGGATACATTTTATGCTCAGTTACTTGGTTACTCTAAAGAGGCCCATTCTTCAAATTCCTAATGTATCTCCATGAGCTAAGGAGAATTCTTGATATTTTACATTTTTACCTATTTTAGAGAGAAAGAATTTTGAATAGCAAATTTAGTACAGACACTGACTTGTTAAATGTGCTGATGTGTAAGTGAAAAAATCCTGTCCTCTGGATGTGTCCTTTAAGAGCAGCGACATGTTATAATTGGATAGCTATACACTTGCTCTCTCAACTATCTGATGATGGCCTTTCATGAGATGAACTTGCAATGATGGAAACTAAGTAGTATAAATAAAATGTAGAAATTGGTTCTTTCTTGATAGAATTATTAACTACTCTGTGAAGGCTAAAATTATATTCCCAATAAGTATAATAACATTAAATTATAAAACTTTGGAAAGAATGCTTCATTCAATGCTCTGTTTGAAATAATAATGTGTAAAATAAGTACAATTTATTTGCTCCTAGAGAAGCATTTTTAAAACCCTTTGAAGCTAGCAATCACATCTGTACTTCGTAGATATGCTGTAATTTATTCCAGAATTGTGTTCATGAAAATAAATGCAAATATCTACTTCACAGAATACTTTAACCTTGAAACAAAGAAATAAAACACCTTGCTTCATTATAACTATAGAACTGCCTCTTGACTTCAACAATATATTTTATATCAAACAATAATATGAAATTTTAAACACTATAACTCACTTAAAACTCAAGTAATTTCTTGTAACTCAAAAACAGAAAGAAAAATGCAGATTTATAGAGCTACTACATAATTTAAGAATTCCTAAAATAATAATTTTGGAACCTAGTAAACTAAGTTCCTTTTCTTTTAATAAATCAAAGCTGGTTAATTTTTTGTGTTACCTCCAGAAAGGTTAAAACCTCACAAAATAAAACAAGTGTTGATCAAAATGAAGATTCCAAAATGGGAAAATCCAGTCACAAGAATAAGGTCATGGCACCACTCATATCTTGCCAGAGCATTTGACCTTGTATTTTGAGTTATATGTGTGACAACTCAGCTCCTTCCATCTGTCAGGACTCAACATTATGTCCGCCCTTTTCAGTGATTTAAGACACATGGTGAGTAAATAACAGTTTAACACTAGACCCAGCAAAGAATTGTGCAGTAGCATGGCCTGAGTCTGAGAGCTCTAGTTTTGTTAAAAGAGAAATGCATGTTAAAGTATGTTTATACACCATGTATTGAGTAATTACAGGGAAGGAATGGGAAAAGAGGAGCAGGCAGTAACCCTCAAGTATTTACAAGATAAAGAAATGGAGGAAAGACCTACTTATTTTGCATAGTTAGAGTTATAGAACTTCAACCAATTAATTTGTTTTGTGTGGTCGGTGTTAAAAGTTGTAGGCTGTAAAAGCCTCAAATTCTTCATATTCCAAATTCAAAGAGAACACTAATGAGGATAAAAATTAATTGAAGATAAAAATAGACTCAGAAAAAATAATGTCATTCTATTTTATATTGAGAAAATTAAATCCTTCCCAAGGTAATGTAGGGACATTATCTACTAGCAGGACAAAATGGCTTCTCCCAGTTATAGAAAAAAAAAAAAAAAAAAAAAAAAAAAAACCAACGTGAATCATGACAACCTTGCTGCTTACTGTGGTCACCTAATAGCCCAGGAAAGCTTTCTGCTTAAAAAAAAAACAGTTTATTTGATATATTGAGATAATAATGTAATCACATTACTTATCCCTTCCCTTCCCTCCATCCAAACCCTCCCATATATACTTTCTTGATCTCTTTCAGATTCATCGCTTTTTTTCATTAATTGTTGTTACACACACACACACACACACACACACACACACACACGTAAATACATACAACTCAGTCTACATGTTACTTGTAGAAGTCTAGTCTACTTACAGATGATTATCTCTCCTGCTCCCAGAATTCCTTAGTTGCCTTACTTTTTGTAGGTTTGAGGCATCTTAGACTTTTCTCCTGCCCATGTTACTGTTCTTATTCAGCTCATGCTTAGCAGGTATGTTGGTGAGAATCTATGGGCTTTTCTTTAAGTCCTATAAGAATGAATGGATGCTAGTAAAATATTCATGCTTTAAGATACTAATGTAGGTAAAACAAACTATTTAATGAATTAGGGTAAAATCAAGACAAAGGGGAAATGAGAAAAAAAGCTTCCTAAGAAAAGAGTATAGCAGAAATCATGGCTTGTACTTTAATTATAGTCTGTATTTCCATGAAACATGAGCACCAGAGAGACCATTTGTCTTAGGGTTTCTATTGCTGTGATCAAACAACATAAAAAAAAAGCAGTTTGGGGTCAGAAGGGCTTACTTCACTTATACTTTCACATCACAGTCCATCTGAGCATGAGTACATGGCAGAAACTAAAGAGAAAGATGAAGGCAGGAACTAAATCAGAAGCCATGGAGGAGTGATGCTTGTTTGCTTTCCCTTAATGGCTTGCTCGCCTTGCTTTCTTATATACCCAAACCACCTATCTATCGAGCATAGTACTATCCAAAATGGGTGGGACCTTCCTTCAAACAGTCACTAATCAAGAAAATGCCCTAACAGACTTTCCAATAGTCAGTCTTAGGGAGGCACTTTCTCAGTTGCACTTCCCTCTTTTTAGACAATTTTAACTTTTGTCAACCTTACAATAAACAGCAAGAATACCACTGAATTCTCTGTTACCTGGTGTTTTGCCAAAAGCCCTGGAGGGTGGCACTGGTTTTTGTAAAGATGAATGGATTCCTTGAGCAAGAGTTTAGGACCAATGGTATGGCTCATCAAGTAAACCTACTTGCCAACAAATATGATGACCTAACTTGGATCCCTGAGATCCACATAGTAGAAAGAGAGAATGACTCAGTCAAGTTGTACTTGGACCTCCACATGCACAATGGCATACACACACACACACACACACACACACACACACACACACACACGCACACGCACACGCACACACACACACACACACGTGCATGTGCACACACAAATAGTAAGTATTCTTTGGGAATATGTCACATGAAAGGCTATCCCTGATCTAATAGATGATGATCTTGTACTACATACAAAGAGGCAACATTAACTGAGCTCAGCATTTTTTTTTTTTTTTGAGAGCACATGAAATTGAAAGGGAGAAGATATGTGAGGTTTAGATCAGATGGACTAGACACTGGATTTGATAAAAAACCCAATGACATTTTATAAATTGTATGTCAATTTAATACTGCTGAGACATGTCAAAGACATTCAGTGTATACATTTTCTGGAGCATATTCAAATGTTTTCTGGTGTTTCTCTTCTTTCTCAGGTGTTTGTGACCATAAGCTCTGAAGATATTGCACACAGTATGCCCTCATTACTATGTGAGGTATTTTCAGGTGTGTTTGTCTTCTTTGACTAAACAATACATTAAATGTACCTAAAAGTCAGACTTTACTTTCATTGGAAGACAATTTAAATGAAACTGAAATTTTGTTGAATGTTTTTCTGAATCTGGCTGCAGTTATTAGAGTGAAATGCCTTTGCTTCAATTTTGGTGAAAAAATAAACACAAATGTTCAAAACTAAAATTGCTTTAAAATACTTTCCCATTTTCAGTATGTTTCTACATAACTAAATTCTGTAGGGACACTGTTTCATGACAAGTAAACAAAAAACCAGACCAAGGTTAGTACTTCATTCTTAAATTCTCATTATTTATGACTACAGAATGATTAAGTATTATATGGAACATCTGCCGTATGTTTTTCTCAGTCAGGCTTCTGTGCACACATTTTACAAACGTCAGGGTTTAAGCCATGGCCTCTTCATGTGCATCATGTTTCTTTTATTTGTGTTAAATCTATGTACTGTAAATTATCTTAAAGTAACTAGATATTGTATTTATTTTTTGTTTAAAAACCAGAAAAGTTGTAGGGTTTGTTGTCATCCACCATTAACCAAGCACTTGGAAGAGAGAGAGGTAGGTGTATCTCTGTGAGGTGAGATCATTCTAGTCTATGTAGCAGGTACGAAGCCAGACAGAGCTACATAGCAAGATCCCATAAAAATGAAGTAAAAAATTGATTGTACTTTATTATATATGCTTTATTATATTATAGATCATTAGTCCACAATAGAAGCTAAAAAAAGAACATGCCAGGGAACTTATTCATGGCAAGTAGCCTGATAAACTAGACAGCCAACAGTTAAAGTTTGTGAATTAAGAACTCATTTCTTGTTTCTGTGGCCAAAATCATTGTATATCTGAGCAAATGAGATTTCCAGTGATTGCCTAACCTGCAGTAGCACATAGCACATGCACACCTTGAGGGGATTAATTATCATGTTTCACTGACAATTTGATACATTGCAGGGAAATTAAATGTGTGACCATGTGCCTAGTGGAATTTGGAAAGCTTCTATATACTATAAAGATGCATGTTGAAATTCAATTTTGCCTATAGGAAATTAAATTATCCAGCAACAGAATGAACATTTTGATTATTTAACATTCCACTCAATGCATAGAACCACCAGATTTCTCTGTGTGAAGGGCAAAGAATGGCTGAATGAGGCAACACAATCTATTATCCTACCCATATGCACCTCCATCCTGTCATTCCAACCACATAGTAAAGATTTGTCTCCAGGTAACCCTTTATATTATCTATATGAGGAAAAGTTAAAGTGACAAATTAATCACATAGTTAAACTGTTGCTCACAAGAAAAGAAATCACATATAGGACACCATGGACAAAGAAAACAATTAAACTGAACTTGCTATAATAAAACTGAGAACATTAGTTATGGTCTGAGTACATATAGTTTTCATTTTTGCAAAGTATAAAGGAAAAGTAGGTATCTGTTCATATTGGAGTGCTCAATAGAGGAGTGTGTACATTTGTACATCACACATTTCTCCAAGTGTTACAACTTAGTCTAGCTAACCTTATAATATCTTAATTATGAAATCAGGAGAGCCATGTATCCACAAACCTTATGAAAATTAAATTATGTGGAATTTTAAGTTGACCATGCTATAAGTGATCCAGGAAGAATACACTCACTGGTTAGCTCAGGATATATACTATAACCATTCATCCATGTATTGTCTCTGGAAATGCTACATATGGCTTAGTAGTACTGCCCATTGCAAATAACAGAAAATCCAAATGAATATTCACTAATCAAGGAAGGGTTTGTTTCACTTATACTAAATTTGGATAGAGTTTTACAGATTGATTCGAATATGTAGTAGTTCAGTGAGTCAATGCAACTCTTGCTGTTTGTTTCGACTACTATGTTTCACTCACTGACTTTTACCAATGCCTTGTCACCTTGTATGTGTGAAATGTTTATGCATCTCTGAATATTACAGAACAATATTTAAAAAAGAAAAAAGAAAATAAAGAGCAAGCAAGCTTCTTAGAAGAGTCTTTTTATGAAGGATGGGATGTTTTGAGAGACAATTCTCCATGAATGTTTTGTGTTCACAACATTGTATTTTCTGAGGAAAATGTACATTCTCTCGGCAAAGTTATTGCCAGAGACTCACAGGATCAATCTCATTTTCTTCTTTGTCTGGTCATACTGGCTTATATTATGAAGCATTAATCTAAAGAACATTTTCTACTCATACAATACTGTGAGTTACATTCCTTCACTAGAGTTAGGATAATAACTAACCTCCTTTCCTTTCCTTCCCCAAGAACAGCCTATATAAATGCCACGTATCTTAATTATGCTTATAACTATTAGAAAACATTCAGATAGTTTTCTAGAAAGGTATATTTCTTTGTGTTTTTTAATCACATGTTAGTCTACTGAAACTGATCCACTTAAAGTTACATAATAAGTTCATCTACTCACACACACACACACACACACACACAATCACACACACACACACACACTTGCACATGCATATATACATATATATATATATATATATGTCTGTAAACATCTGGGCCTTGCCACACTGTACTGGGACAACCTGAACTTGGTATAAAGTTTTCCTCAGGCTGCTGCATTTGGACTTGGAGTACTGAATAGTGGAGTATTTGTTCAATCCAGAGGTTGTATGTTTTCTTATCAGAATATGTAGAAAATATAGAAGGATATCTAGGTATCATGAAATGAAAGTCTCAAAGGTTTCATAGTTTATGGTTTAGCAGGAGATATGAAACTTCAGCAGATTTTTCTCCTTCATTTTTTAGTTAGAAAAGAAACACATCCACTCCCCTGTGATAAAAACAAAAACAAAACAAAACAAAAGACAACCAAGAGTGAGATCATACAACTAGATTTGACCAATGAATTTGTTCATTTTTCTTGAGATAACAACTTCTATCCTGATCAAGCTAACCCTCCTCCCCCATTCTTGAGCTACTTCCTTTTAAAGAAAGAAAATGCCAAGACTCAAAAGATTTTTATCTAGCCTATATTTGAATATTTTTAAAGTCTAGAATAAATTCTTTCATGTAATTGATGAATATAGATTATTTTGTTCAATGGATTTATATTAGCAATTGCATCTGATTTCTAAAAATAAAGTATTGCTAACTAGTTGAAATGAATCCACTGTGTATGTAAGAGAAGCATACATGTGTATCTGAGTCCTTGGTTAATAATGAACTCAGTTTTCTGATGTTGATTATGAACATCTCCCATAGTAGATACAGGTTTCCTGGAATTAGGAAAATGCAAATTCCAGTAACAAAATTATTTCTATAATTTCAAGGATTGCCTATATGTTATGCTTCTTTTGCATACTGCACAAGTACTTTAATAATATCACTCTGCCAATTTCTTGTATGATTTATAACTTGATACTAAAGCATCAAGGATGTTGCCAAGGAAAATATTCTATATTGTTTAAAAATGTATTTGTAAGCAGAAAAAGGATGTGAGCACACATTTATTATTGGCAATGTCCTTGTCAAGATATATTGGGATTACTTGTCAAATGAGACATAATCATAGTCTCTGTTCTATAAAATCAGCTTGTCAATTAGAAAAAGCTGTGTTCTTATATTCATTATATAGCTTGAGTAGGACATAATTAGAGAAGTAAAATTATAAATCATATTCTTAATTAACTGAATAATTCAGTGTAGGGCAATTAAGCTACAATACCTCTTTTTACAAGTTGAATCTACTTAGATCATGGACTAAATTAATATTGACAATCATTGCAACAGAGACACAATGCAGAAAGAAGAAAATTCTAATGAGTTATCTTTTATGAATAATTACAAATATTTAGATGTTTAAAGAGAAACTATCCTTTGTATTAGTTTTTCACAAAGCATATTAAACACAATTTTGTTAAATAATCCATTGAGGCCAAGTGATAAGATACTTCCAACTTTCGTCCTGGGATATAAACAAGGTATCTACATGTAGAGTGCCCTACCTGCTACATAAAGATGTTTCTATTTGTGCTCTTAGTTGTTGCTAAAATGAGTAAAATTTATTTGCTTATTGTGCTTGTCATTCATTCCAATGATAAAACTGATAAAAACTGATAAACTAATTAAAAAAAAGAGAACTGCTCCCACAGAATTACAGTATGTGTCTTATTCAACTTATATTTTGTGTCAAGAGAGGAGGTGATTCTGTTACCTTGTGTGCTAATAGAACCTATCATGTCAAAACAAATCTGAAATCTCCAGGTCAAGTGATAATTAGTAAAATATTTAATTGGATCAATGAATGATCAAGACATAAGATAAACATTTAATCTTTATTTTAATCTTCTAATGGAAGATTAGTAGAGTTGCTTTTGGCTTTTTGAAAAAACTACACTTGCCTTTTATATTTGAGATTTAAATAGCTATAAGGAATAGATAAATGGTCACATAGCTGGTGAATTACAACAAATCAACATCTTGTTCATCTCCTAAAGCTACTGACTCGTGATGAGAGCAGTCCTTTAAGGATATTATTTGATTTGCTGACAATGATCCTTTAAGGTTGTCATTTTCATGATGACCTGTAAAAGAAAACAGATTTGGAGAAGTTGTGGTAACCTATCTAAGTTTCAGCCTTCTAGATAGCAGGTGGTAAGCAGAAATTAAAAGTGAAATATACCTGTTGTGTTTGGTCTGAAATTTAAAATTACATTCCCTGTTGCTGTGACCAGACACCCAACAGAACAACTTAAGGCAGGGCAGTTTTCTTTTGTCTCACACCTTCAGATGATACAATCCCTTATGATGTAGAAGACATGATAAAGCACGAGGCTCTGTCCATGGTGCTGAGAGTATAGTTCATGTTTATTCATCTTACAGTAGGCAGAAACACAGACTAAGCATTCAGGAAGACAGGTACAACCCTCAAACCTCAATCTCAGTGATTAGCCCCAATAGCTACCTCCCCTCTTCTAAATGCTCTACAAATTCCCAAAATACTGCCACCAACTGGGGATCAAGTATTCAAACACAGGAGGAGCTAGTTCAAGCATTTGAGATCCAACTTGGGACAATGCCTTGCCACCAAGATATTTCCAAGTGGAGGGGACCTCTATTTTACATTTTGTTACCTAAGATTTCTCTGTCTAGAAGTGCTGGTTGCACGAATATTAAAACGACAGACATTTTATAAATATATGTGGAGCCCAACATGAGAGAAATGAACTCCCACCTTCTTGCCATAAAAAATGACTCAGGGAGGAAGAGTTGTGCCTGATAGTGAGGGTTTATAAAGCTGAACACACTTCATACAGTGTTTTAAAATGTGGACAATGAGGTGCTTTGTTATGCAACTTAACATCTGGTATTATGAAAAATAAGAGATAGTGTAAAATATTTAACAGTAATGTCATCATTAAAGAGACTGATTTATTTTTACTAGTTTCTGGATTATGAATACTGGATCATTTTACTTGGTTGCACTCTTTATTTGCAGCATAAACGTATATGTACTGTGTTTACTATGACTGTGACCGCTGGCCTCTCCTGATGAAGTGAAGCCTCTATACTAGATTGACTCAGTGTGGTTCCATTTCTGAGGTTGTCCTTTGTGGAGATACTTTTCTGACATAAGTCCTCTGCTCAGCAGAAAAATAGAAAATGAACTTCTGAGAGACTGAACACCTTTGATCACTGCTGGCTTGGTGTATATTAGAACTAGTGACCTGGAGCTAAGCGGTTTGGTCTTCCCTTACCAATTATTCCCCCTAGCTATCTACTGTCCTATATACTCATGATTCCCAGCCTCTCTTTACCTGACAGGGGCCTCACTCTAAAGGAAGGTTAAAGAGGTTGTTCTCAAACTATACCTGGGGAACCTAATGCCACTCTATAAAATGCTTCATGCATGAAGGGCAACCAAGTTCCACTTCCTGGAAAATAAAACAGAGACTCAGTACCTTGACACACAAATACAAAGCACACATATACACATACACCCATATACATACAGATACATACATATACACACATACAGACACACAGACATGCTTGCACACACACATATAAACACACACACACACACACACACACACATACACAAACTGATTGTTGAGTTTTGAAAGAAGAGTTACACTCAGCCTCTACTGTCAAAGCTCCCACCCATAAAACTTCAAGTATATTTGCATACTATTACATGTATCTACTAATTGGCTAGACAGTGAAAATTACATGCACCCAGGAAAATGTCAACTTTAATCTTACCAGAACTGCTTCAGAACAGAAATGAATAGAAAGCAATTTCTATCAGAATTAAACTGATGGTATAGGATTAAAATGAAGAAAAACAACAAACAAGTTGAGGTGACAGGAGAATGAGCTAGATGAGGCCAGCCACCTTTGGTGTGCCGTGTTCTAAAGAATTGTATTTAATTGTTATAAGGAATCTATTTACTTAATTGTTATGACAAGCAACATGAATTGTCTATTTTTCTCACTTCATGCATGAGGAAACTGAGTCTCAGAACAATCAAATGTGTTTCCCTCCCACAGGTGTTTGGTCTAGCTTTTTATTTTTTTTAAATTTGGAAGCCTTTTAAAATTATTTTAATTTTTGAATTGTAATTTACATCATTCCCCCCTTTCCCTTTCCTGTCTTTAAACTGTCCCATATGCCTGCTTTGCTGTCTTTCAAATTCATTTCCTCTTTTTCCCTTAATTGTTGTTACATGAATTCTTGTATGTACATATATATTTCTGGATATGAACTGTACAGCTGTATAATGTTTGTTGCATATACATTTTGAGGAAATCCTCATTTTGTATTCATGTGTGTGCTTTTTATTATTTATTTATTTATAGTTGAAAAGAAATAATTTTCATACTACAAATTGTTATTTTTGTTTTCCCTCCCTAACTCATCCCAGATCCTCCCCAATTCTCGTCATACAAAATTCATACTCTTTCTTTCTCTCATTAATAAACAGACAAGCATATGATAATAATAATAATAATAATAATAATAATAATAATAATAATAATAATAATAAATATAAGAACATACCAGAATATACAAAATAAAGGAACAGGAAAAATGAACTAAAGAAAAGTCACAAGAGACAGATGCAAACACACACACATTCATACAGACAGAAATCCCCCAAAAGAATAAAATCAGAAAAAAATAATATATAAGCAAAAGGCATATAATGAGAAAGAATTTCCATACCAAGCACTATGAAACAAAAATCCTCCAAAAGTTCCATGGAGTTCATTTTGTACTGTCCATGTAATTCATGCCCTAGGGCTTGCCCTTCAGTGTGGTTGTATACCCAGTTAGACTCCAGTGAAGAAAAATGATTTTTTCCTTTGGAGCTTTGGCCAATTTGAAGTAGCTTCTGGATGAGGATTGGAGGTGTTGTTTCTCTCTATGCTGGAAGCCCAGATGGTTTAGACCTGTTCAGGTCCTTGGCATGCTGCCACAACCTCTATGTGTGTCAGTTCTGTTGTGTCTACTAGGCTGTTTCCTTTATTGCCTCTTATAATTTTTCTGCATACTCATGCTAACAAGTCCCTGAGCCCCGAGGAGAAGGATTTGAGGGAGACTTCCCATTTAGGATTGAATGTTCCAGATCTCTCACTCTCTGTATATTGTCCAGTTGTGGGTCTCACAATTGGCTTCAGTTTACTATAGGAGGACAGCTCTTTAATGATAGCTTAATGAGTCACTGGTGTTGCTAGGAGTCATTTCGTTGCTACCTTCCTTTAGCAGGACAATAGTATTTGGTTTCCCACAAATACCAAAATCTCGACGGCCTACCTAGTCTCAGTGATGAATATGGTTCCATCCCATGGAGTGGGTCTTAATTCCTACCAGAAAGTGGTTGGTTACTCTCACAAATTTTGTGGAATGATTGCACCAGCATATCTGTTAAGCAGCTCATCATTATATATTTAAGGGTTTCTAGTTTGATTGGTGTTTGTCTTTCTCCTCTGGCACCTTCTAGTACTATGAACTAGTCAGTAAGGGTAAAGGCTCCAGATAAGCCTTCTACTGCATGTTCAATGAATTGTGTAGGTGTTATCTTCAGAATAGAGCCTTATCATAAGTTGTGAAGAGAAACAAAGAGCTTTGGCAGTAAACTGGGTTCTTTACTGTTCCCGTGAGGCCCCTTGGTCCAGCAACTCAGTTAAATGTAACCTATTTCTGGTGCTGGATATTTTATTTGATAGCAAGAGACGTATAGTTGGGACTTGGTCTCCCTCACTATTTAGTGATTCTATTTGGATGTCTTCTATATATGTATATATTTTAAGAAGCTTCTACTGCTCTAGATTTCCATAGGAGCCTTAACCTTTCCCTTAGGTTTAGCTGACATCCTCTATTTTTTCCCTTCCTTTTCTTTTCCCTCCTTATTCCTGTTTTATCATTTGATTGTGGTCACCCTTCCCAGTCCATCCATGATAATCTATTCTATTTCCCCTTTCTAGGGAGATCCTTCACTCACTCTTTGTGCTTTGCTCTATACCTAATCTCTGTAATTATTTGGAACAAACTCTGCTTATAGAAGACTTAACAACTTACACCCACATACTACTAAATACATACCAGAGTTTTCTTCTTGAGTATATATTACCTCATGAGAGTGACCATTTTCTGGCTTCACTTATTTACTAGCTAATTTTATAATTTCATTTTTTTATTAGATATTTTCTTTATTTACATGTAAATTTCCCCTTTCCCAGGTTCCCCTCCAAAAAACAAACAAACAAAAACAACAAGAACAAACCCCTTTTGCCTCCCCCCTCCCCATGCCTGCCACCCCACCCTCTTCCACTTATAATTTCATTTTTAAATGACTAATATTCCATCGTGTAAGTGTACCACATTTACTTTTTTCATCCATCTATTTTTAGAAAGTGAGGCTGCTTCCAATGTCTACCTATTATAAATAGAGGAACAATTAACATGGCTGAGCAAATATCTCTGTGTTAGGATATAGAAAATGTGGAGTCCAAAGTTCAATATGGAGGATCTTAGTATTATCTTATCCTTTAGTGGTATGTTATCCTTTGAGACAGTTTCGCCCAGTCTGTCACATATTGATTGGCTAAAATAGCTGACCAACATTCACCATTGATATACCTGTTTTGAGAGGGACATCTCCCAATATTAAAGCTTTACAGAACTCTGTTTGCTTTTATATAGGTCCCGGAGAGGCAAACTTAGCAATCATGTTGTGCACTCAACTTTACCCACTGAGGCATTTCTTATCACCATTACAATGTTTTAGGAATGGAAGAGATTGAATATCAGAATACTTGAGACATGGATCTTGCTTTCTAAGAATCCTGATTTCTAAGCCTTGAATTATGATGCTACCATTTGATTAGGCTGATAGTTTGATTAATGAATTTAATTTGTGTAAAATAG